>JAODAL010050947.1:0-27032 GCA_025379985.1 Phyllomedusa bahiana | reverse complement strand
TCTCACCCTGCTCTATTCTGTAATCGTTTGTGGCCCCAAAAATTCGGGAAAGCGCCAAAAAGGGCCAAAAGATTTGCCGATTTTTCCCAAACGCAACTAAAAATTTCGACACCAAAAACCCTTCCAAACCAAAATAACCTTAAAACACTAATAAAAAATTTTTGGGGGTTTTCATTTTACCCCCCTTTCAAGGGAAAGGGTTTTAATTCATCATTTTCGGGTGCCGTTTGCGGTTCCGAACCCTGATTGTGAATATGGCGATAATAAAAATTTAAAAAAACTTGTACTTATCAGGAGGGTGCGCATGTGAAGGCTGCAAGGTTATTGTAGATAATCATTGCCTTGGCTTGTAGATCTGCAGTCATTCTGGATGCTGTTCCTTTACCACTGGCAACATAGCACCATTCCGGGAAAGGAGGTTTTTTAACTCCCCCCTTCCCCCCTTTGGGTGGGGAGGGTTGTTTTAGAGTTTCCCAATTTTGGATTGTTCCTTTTTTACTTATATCACCCTTCTAGCAGATTCTTCAGGTGGTTTAGAGAGAAATTGAATAAAAATTTTAAAACCAAAAAATAACCTTTTTAGGCGGGCTTGCCCCCTCTTCCTGTTGGACAGCTAGCAACACATAGGGTTTCCTTTCCCAGTGGAACAAGGGCTGCGTATTTTTGGGAAATTTTGGGTGCCCGGACCCGGATCAAAGCCTTTGGTATAGAGATGATTTGAAAGCTCTAGGTACGAAGTGCCCTAGTAGTGATGACCTTGGGGTGGTGAACTTTCCCAAACCCCATTTGAGTGATGTAATTGATTCCATTCAACTTTTGGGCCCCCTGATTGGGGGGAAATGAGGAGTTTTTATGATTCTGGCTGGATGTCTGCACATTCATATTTATTTTTTATGTTACTGTGTGTTCCCTGACCATGTTTGGAGAATGTGTAGCCACAAGGTATCTTGTCCCCCACCCCTGCAACCAGGGGCGTAACTTTGGTTCAAAAAGTGGGGGGGACCAATTTTTCCCCCTCATCACTATCTTCCATTCCCCTCTCCCTCCTTCACTGCCTTTTTTTCACTGCCCTACCTTCCCTTCTCTCCCCTAAAACCCCCCCAGTGAAGGGCCCCCTCTAACCCCCGCCTGGAGGTCTGAGGGAGTGCTGGAGCTCCCCCACAGGGCCCGGGGGGGGCCTTTTTGGCAAACACTTTTGGGAATCTGTAAAAGGTTTTAGTGGCTCTTAATTACTGAAGTTTTGTGGATGGGGCTAAAAAAAGTTTTGGGAAGAAGCCCACCAGATACCACCCACAATATTTCCCCCCCTTTCTGGAAATAAAAAATTTGCACAATGCAAAAATTCGCTTAACCCCCCTCCCCCCTCATAACATTTAAAATTTTTTTTTACAACAACAGAATGAGGAAAATAAAAAAAACCCAATCTTATTGTACACCGGAATCACTAATGTCACATACTGTACTTACTGAAACTGTGTGTTTCTATTGCATCCAACACCGAAATGCATCATCACTGCACCCCCGAAAATTTTTTATATTTTACATGGCAACATAGAAATTAATTACAATGCACCTTACAAATGAATCGCACATTGTATTCAAGAAATAATAAGATTCAATATACCCAAAAAATGTATTATATTACACACTGAACCCTAGAAATAAATTACATTACTCACTGTACTCCAGAGATTACATTACACCATACCCCAGAGATTACATCACACCATACCCCAGAGATTACATTACACATTGTACCCCAGAGATTACATTACACACTGTACCCCAGAGATTACATTACACACTATACCCCAGAGATTATATTACATTACTCACTGTACATCAGATATTACATTACTCACTATACTTCAGAGATTACATTACACCATACCCCAGAGATTACATTGCTCACAGTACCCCAGAGATTACATTACATTATTCACTGTACTCCAGAGATTACATTACACACTATACCCCAGAGTTTACATTACATTACTCACTTTACTCCAGAGATTACATTACAAACCACGCCCCAGAGATTACATTACATTAATCACTGTATCCCAGAGATTAGTTTACATACTGTACAACAGAGATTATATTACACTGTACCCCAGAGACTACAATACACAAGGTACCCCAGAAATTGTGTGTGTATATATACAGTACATTATTGCAACACAGACACTACACACTTAGGGTGAGTTCACATAACAGTTTTTCAGCACTGACATGTCGTTTGCTTGTGAAATTTGGCGCTTGCAAACGCATAATTCATGATGAGCAAACGACTCAGACTGCATGAGACAGATTCTTGCCCCCTATCCATAGTGTGTTAGTGCATAAAACACCTCGAAGAATACTTTGTAGGCACTGACAGTTCGCGTCAAGAATACTCAAGTAAAATCCGTGTCATCTAAACGACAACACTGATTTTACGTAGGGTATAATGTAAATCAGTTTGCTGCTGGATTGGACACCAGTTCTGAGGCAGATCCAGCACTGAATCCATCCCAGAATCAGCATTCATATCTTCTGCATGAATGTACCCTTAAGGTATGTTCACACGGGCATACTGTGCGCTCTGCTATATGCCGGGTGTTTTTGAAGTACGCGCTGGCCAGTCCACACTTCTAAAATGCTGTGGGGCCGGCCTCATTCACTTTCATTTTACCCGGCACGTAAGTACAGGGAAGAAGTGACATGGCTAGACACCTGGCTGTACATACAGTATATACACAACTAACATATACAGTACATACCCTACTCACATGCACACACAATGTCTGGCACCATTGTCCCCTCCTTATCTGTCTCCTGTAGTCTGCAGTTGGCATTCGGGAAGAGCTTCTCTTCTTCTCTGATGAGGACTGAGCATAGGGGAAGTGGTATACGAGTGGAGGGAAAGCCCCTGGACTGTAAGCAGAGTTCTCATTGGTGTATCAACCCCTGCTGACTCCTGCTCTACCAATCAGCCCTGCTCTCACTCTGTATTGACACTTGAGGCTGCAAACTACTGTGTCCCCCCAAGATGCACAGAAATATAAGAGGCAAAGGGTTAACTTCTTCCTCCTCTGTGCTCTGCTCTTGCACTTACTGCATTCTCATGCTTTCATATGGATTATTTTTTATTGAAGTGGCTAAAAAGTGGGGGACCATCCCCCTCCCAGAAAAAAGTGGGGGGACCAGTCCCCTCCATACCCCCTAAAGTTACACCTATGCCTGCAACACTGGTTTTCTTCGGAGGGCACAATCTTGATGCCAGTGACAAGTATTGGGTCTCCCCAAGCTTTGAAAAAAAACAAAAAACAGAAACACGGCCATACCCACTGCTAGAAAAGCTGAGATGAGTCTAAACACAGCACAGAGGCAACACAGGCCCCCATGCTATTAAAAAAAAATACCAGCAGCCGCCCACCTCATGCACAGAAGGTGTGTGAGCGGCTGTCTTACGGGTATTTTCTCATCTATATAGTCTCCCCACCTATGGTACTGTGGCTTTTTTGTTTTTTTGCATGCAATGTGAATAGATGTCAATTTAAGGTGCAGCCTTCTGTCCACCTAATGGAGAGATATATGGATTACCACCAATAGGCTGCACCTGGGTATTTTTTTTTAATAGCATGGGGGCCTGTGTTGCCTCTGTGCTGTGTTTAGACTCATCTCAGCTTTTCTAGCAGTGAGTATGGCCATGTTTCTGTTTTTTTTTCTGAGTAATTTTTTCCCCTTTTTCTGTATATTTTGTGATTTTAAGGGAGTGTAGGGACCTGCAATAGATGAGGAGCCGTGAAGGAGGCTTGCAGGCTTACAATATAGTGGCCATTATGTTAACCAATACCTCATATTTGATGTTTTTTTCCAGTATGTGAAAAGAGTTTTTTTTTGCCCAACAGTACTGGGGACTGGATGCAAGTATAATACCAGCAGCCGCCCCCCTCATGCATGGAAGGTGTGCGAGCAGCTGTCTTATGGGTATTTTTGCATCTGTATAGTCTCCCAACCTATGGTACTGTGGCTTTTTTGCTTTTTTGCATGCTATGTGAATAGATGTCAATTTAAGGTGCAGCCTTCTGTCCACCTAGTGGAGAGATATATGGATTACCACCAATCGGCTGCACCTGGGTATTTTTTTTTTTTTTTTTAATAGCATGGGGGCCTGTGTTGCCTCTGTGCTGTGTTTAGACTCATCTCAACTTTTCTAGCAGTGAGTATGGCCATGTTTCTGTTTTTTTTTTTTCTGAGTAATTTTTTCCCCTTTTTCTGTATATCTCCCCAAGCTTTAGCAAAGGAGGACCACTTGTCCCAAAACCTTACAGGAGCCTTCTGGCCCAGAGGTGATTGGAAGAATGTTTAGAGGGGGCCTTTCTCTTTTCTGAGAGGGCTTGTGATAGACTGTTTTCTTGTGCACTTTTTCTGTGACGTTGCTGTACTTGGGGAAGAGCGCATGTAGTTGAGTTTCAAAAAATATAGAAATGAGTAATTCCTGGCCATTAATAGAGTGGAAAGGATAAGAAGAAAATAAAAATAGTATTAATTACCCAAGAATATTTTTTCCTTACCATGGGCAAATAATGCTTTTCATGTATAGGAAAAAATCTACCAGAAAGACAGGTAGTTAATACTCCTTTTGTCTCTCCCATATTTAAGTTGAAATGAGCTTGGCTTAATAAAATAAGCCCAATGAAAGAAATAGATCATCTCAAAAGCTTGATGTTTGTCATTATCTTTTCATTAGCCATTAAAAGGTGTCAATTTCATGCCTGGGTTGTCCAGCTTCAGCTTTCAGTGTGTTCAAAAGATTGCGTGTATGATTTGTTTGAACTACATATTATGTGAATCAACAGGCTTGACATCACCATGCCATTCCCCACAGTGTGCTCACTGTATTCAAACAAAGTCTGTTTATGTACAGAACTGTAAGTAGCTACAACATAGCCGAGTAGTTAGCATTATACCTTTTAGTATAGGCATCCTAGGTTCAAATTGCTGCACGAGCCAACCATGTGGATTTTTTTTCCCTCAATGTACATACCTGATTGCGGTTTCTTTTCTCTTTTTATCTGTTTGCACTGTTTGACTAATTACTAAGGAGTACAGAGGACGGAAGTACAATGACAGCACCTGGGGTTAAGCACTCGCTTAGCATTCAGTGTATGTGATTACTAAGAAAGGAAGAGACTGACAGTAGCTGCCTGAGACTAGAGGTAATGTCTGAGCTTGTGCGGCCAAGACTGAGGACCTCTCATCACTGGTCGTATCCACTGGAGTCGAGATGTAAACTATAGATCACTAAGGGAGCAGCTAAAACAAAAATGGTACAGAATTTTTAATAATGATTAAAATGTTTATTATTTAATTTGAAAGCTTCCCACGTCAATTCTTTTCATGGTAAAACTGCTTTAAGGACTTTTGATGACCCAAGAGTAGCAGTGGAGAATCTGGAGGAATCTATTATATGTCATGATGGCCTTCGCACCCAACGCTCCCTTACTACCCTGGGATCACGCACACACTGAAAATAGGGGAAAATGTTGCAGGTGTGAAGAATAATAGTGATGCAGTTTCCCTGGGACACATTCTTGGGTTACTGGTGTTGTTAATCCCTTCTTCACTGCCGGCAGGTGTTAATTGAATTAATCCCTGATGCAACGCAGCAATCACAGGCAAGAGTCAGTAATTGGTGTTCCAAAAAAACAAAGTTTTTTTTATTTAATGAGAGGTGAAAGCCCGGGGTATTGTTTTACAGAATAAGATTACAGTTATTTTTCCCCAAAAAAAGGCCTAAAGAAAAGAAAGGGCTCGAAACTCACAGACCCAATGACAGAATAGAGGCTTGACTGCTCACCTCTAATGTCCAGAGCTTTCGGCGGTGTGGTGGCCTTGAGTTAGGCCAAGTGGCTCTAAGTCTCAACTGATTATGTAGATGGTTAATCATTTCAATCCTAAATTGGACCCGTTAAAGCCCTTTCTTTTGGGTTAAAGAGCTGTTTTTTTCCCCCTCCAAAAAAAACCCAACCCCCCCCCCCCCCCCCCCCCCCCCCCCCCTTTTAAGGCCTGGCTCCCCCCGCTTCCCCCCCCGGGGGCCCGGGGGGGCCGCACCCGGGGTTCCCCCCCCCGGGCCCCCCTGCGGGGTGGGGGTTGCCGCCGTGGGGCGGGACGAGGGGGGTTCCGCCCCCGGGGAAATTAACTTCCCCCGGGCCCGGGGTTCCCCTTGTCCCACCCGGTTTCCCCCTGCCAGCCAGGCTGCGTGGGGCCCCGTTCCCTAGCGCCCCGGCCAGGGGCCGTTCTCGAAAATTTTTTAAAGGGCCGGGTCCCGTTTTAAATTGGTTGTTGCCAAGACCCCCCCTTTTTAAAGGGGTTTCGGGCTCTGCAGTCATTCCTCGGGGGTCTATGTTCCCCCGGGAGCCTTTAAAAAAAAGCTTTCCCTGAATTTATTGTGGGCCTTTCCCCGTGAAACCAGCCCTTTTGCTACTTTTTCCTGACTCCGAACCTTTTGCGTCTCCCCCTGCCCCCTTCCCTGCTGTCCACGCCAAAAACCCTTTTGCCGCCTGCCCTGCCCTTTTCTGCTCCCCACGACTACGTTACCCCAAATACGATTCTTTACCTCGCTCCCACCTCGGCCCCCATCCAAGCAAGTCACTCAGGGGGGGGGGGGAACCTGGTACCCCCACGCCGCAGCAAGTCCATCCCGCTTTGCGGGGGGGTTTTTCTTTTTTAAAAAACCGGGGGTTTATTTAGATTCCGTTCCCGGCGTGGCTTAGCTTTCATCGTTTTGCGGGGGTTTCCAGAGGATCCACTACCCAGCCTTACTTTTAGACCCAGCCATGGATCCCCCCAAGGTGCCTTTGCCAAGTCTAGCGGTTCTCACGACCATTGTGCAAAAAACAGTGCAGCAGATCGCGAAAACAAGCTCAGAAACGGGGTTTCCAGTTGTCCGCCATGATGTGCCAACCCCTTTGGCGTCCCAGCAACAGCACAACCTGCCTCCTCCCCGGTGACTTCTTCTACCCCGGCCACCCTGCTGGAAAACCGGGGGTCCGAAGCTTCCCCTTTTTCTCCCTCCCAAAGTTTAAACGGAGCCCCTGGGAAGATCGTAGAGGTTTCATACGCATTTTGCTCCAAGCACGTGGAGCTGAGGGCCCCGGACCAGTTTCCCCCTAAAAGGCCCAAAGGTGGGTTGTGGTGGCCCTATTTGTCCCCGGGGAAAGCCCGGGCCCTGGGGGGGGGAACCTTTTTGGGACCGGAATGATCCTGTGCCCGCGGGACTTACGGGCCCTTCCTGCGGGAATTTTCCGCAGCTTTTTTTGAGGGCCTGCACAAAGCACCCTTCCGGGGGAGACGGCGCTACTAAATCTACGCCAAGGGGGGAACCTCCGTAGGGGAATTTTCCCGGTTTAAATTTCCCCCGCACCCTAGCCCCCGAGCTACTTGGAATGACCCCCGCTTCTGTGCCAATTTAAAAAGGGGTCTCTCGGCAGAGTAAAGGGTTTTTTGCAGCCAGAGATTTTCCCTTCGTCGTTAAGTGGGGCCCATACATTTGCCACTCCCCCATAGACGTGCGTTTCACGGAACGACAGAAGGAGCTCCTTTGGGGAGCGGGACTTGGCACAACACCGCCCCCTTCCTGTTGGCCCCTTGGTGTTCCAGAGATTCCGCAACCCCCTCCGCTTTTTGGCCCACTGAAGAGCCCTGAAGGTGGGACCGGGAACTTGTCGGAGTCCAAAACCTTTTCCCGTCGCAGGGTGGAGTTTTCTCTGCCTCTACTGGGGCCCAGCCCGGACCTTTTCCTTTAGGGTTTTTCCGCAGCGTCCCAGCGGTGGGGGAAAAACCCAAACCGGGGGGCCCTTTTAGGAGGGGGGGTTTCCCTAGGTGCTACCCCTCCTCTCCACGACTGTTTGGGCCAGTGGAGGAAAACGACGGTTTGTGGCCTATCTCTTCGGGGGTAGCCTTCTTGGACCCCGGGTCCCCCGGGAATTTTATACACCCCTTCCCTGGGGGTCTCGTTACCGTTTGCCGGTGCCCCGTCTGGAAAAGCCTTTTGTAAATCTCTTCTGTCGTGGGGAGTTTCCTCACGACTCCATCCAGTTCCCCCCAAAGACCCGGGGATGCTTGTTTTGGGGGTCCAAACCCCCACGGAGGGGGATCTGCTTCCACGTCCTGCCCCGCGTTTTTTCGGCGATTTTTGGGGGCCCAAACCTGGCTGCAACCCCAAACCCCCCAAAAACTTGACTGGAAAACCCGGGGCGAAGCCCTTTCGTGGGGATGGGCAATAAAGGATCTCTGTTTGGTGGCACCACCCCGGTGTCCACCCCCCCCCCCCCCCCCCCCCCCCCCCCCCCCCCCCCCCCCCAGTCGCTGTCAAGTTTTACAGGGTTGCCAGCGGGGTCCCAGGTCTTGGGTGTATTTGGAGAGGCAGGCTGAGAGGGTTACCCCCCCCCATCGGTCGTATGACTGTCCTATAGATCTCCTCCCCGGGGTCCCAGCCCCCACGGGGTTTGGGGTCTATCCTCTCCTTGTGCCCGGACCAGGCCAGGGTGGGCCCAAAAAAAATTTTACAGGAAAACTTGGGAAATTTGGATTCATACGCAAGTCCTCTCAACCCCGGTTTCCCGGGCCCTTCTTTTTCGTTCAAAAAAAAGAGGGGTTCACTTCGTCGTGCATCGTTTAAAGAGGGCTAAACAAAAACCGGGAAGAAACGTACCCTTTTACCCTTTATGTCCCGGGTCTTCGACCGCCTCCCTGGAGCCCAAAATCTTCACCAAAATTTGATTGCGGGGGGCCCATAACCTCATTTAGAATTCGAGAGGGAGTTGGGAAAGGGGGAGGGATTCAAAAACAGGGACGGGGCCAAATTTTTAATAAAAAAAGTGATGCCCTTCGGGGTTTGATCGCCCCCGCTGTATTCCCAAAAGGGTTGTCCCAAATTACGTATTTTCAGGATTTTCCCGTACACCAGGTCATTGGTACCCGGATGATATTTTGATTTTTTCTCCTGGGCATTCGGAAACCCCCCGGAGGGCAAGTTGCCAGGTCCTTTCGGGGTTTGCGGGAAACCAACTGTTTCGTAAAACTTTGGGGGGAAATTTCCCCTTCCCCCAGGCCCGCCTTCCCCTTCCCGGGTTACATGTTCCCCGATCGGGGTCTTCAGTTTGGGCCCTTTCGAAACTCTCTGCGATCCCGCTGTGGCCGCGACATGCGGTCTTCCCCGGGGGATTCAAGGGTTTTCCCAGGATTCGCCAAATTTCTACGGCAATTCATCCCCCCCTTTTCTAAAGCTGGTTGGGGCCCCCAATTTGTGGCTCTCACCCGGGAAAAACGCCCCCCTAAATGTTGGCCTCCGTCTGCCGAGGAGGGAATTTTTCCCGACTGAAGGCTGCGTTTTTCCTCTGCACCTACTTGGTCCCCCCCGGATCCAGAGAGACCCTTTTAGCCTTGAGGTTGATGCCTCTTCCATGGGAGCGGGGCAAATCCGGGCCCAGGGGGGTCCCAAAAAACAAAACCCCTACATGCGGGTTTTTTTCTAAGACCCTTTTTTTGGCTGAACGAAAAATTAAAGCCTTGGAGGGTCGTGAGCTGTTTGGCCTTTAAAAAATTTGGGCGGGGTGGGCGACCCTCTGTTGGGGGGCCCGACTTTGTTTGACGTCTTTTAAGATTTATAAAAATCACCAAAAACCTGCAGACGGCCCCAGCGCTTAAAACCTCGCCAGGCCCGGGGGGTCCCTTTTTTTTCTCTCGCTTTTATTTTAAGATCCAAATTTCCCCCCCCCCGGGTGAGGGAAAAAAGTCAAGGCAGACGCCCTCTCCCCGTTTCTTTGACGTTTTCCGGGGGGGAAGGGTACCGGTTTTTCGCATAAAAATTGCTCCCCGAACGACTGGTCCTGTGGCTCCTGTGGATTCCCTAGGACCCTCCCGGGGTTTAGGGGCCCATGGGGGTTCCCGCAAATCCCGGGGAGAATTTTGGGTTGGGGGCTATTTTCTTCTCGCCCCGGGCCCCCCGGGGAAAACGAAAATCCTTTTTCCCCCCCTTCCCCGGGATTAATTTGGGGGCCAACTCTGCTCCCAAAATGTCAAGACTTTGTTCTCTCCTTACCAAATTGTGTCGAAAACCCGGGGTTTCCCCGCCATAGGCCCCATGGCCTCCTAGTCCCTCTGCCTGTTTGGGGGGCTCCATGGACAAAAATGGCTGGACTTTTATCACGGACCCTTTCCCCCTTTTTCCCCGGGGAACTCGGTCACTGGGTTTGTAATGGGCCGTTTTTTTTAAGTTGGGCCCAATTTTTTCGCTCCTGGGCCCCCCTTTTGCTCCCCGTTGGGGGGGGTTTATTTTTTTAAACATTTTTTGCCTGCTGGTTTTTCCCTCCCAAATTTTTTCTCCGATCGAGGCGTCCAAAATTTTTCTCGAAAATTTTTGGGGTTTCCCTGTTTCCCGCTTTTAAAAATTTAAAAAAAACTTTTTCATCAGCGTACCCCTCCCAGAACAAAGGGGGAGGTGGGGGGGAGAGGTTTTAAACCAGATCTTAGGGGGGTATTACGGGCCTTTTTGTCGGACGCCAGGGCGACTGGTTCCGAAATGCTTCCTTGGGGACAGTTTCCCATAACCCTCGGGACTCCGGGCTCTTATGGCCCTTTCCCCCTTCCCCCGGTGGGCTTTTTGGGGAAAGTCCCCCCCGCCCTCCCCTTCCCTTGGGGCCCCCAGCCTCCCAGGTTCCTGGCCTGGAAAAACAAAGGTTTTTAAAGGGTATGGGGTTTTTTTGGCGTGAGACCCCACAAAACCCTTTTCTCAAGGTTCTGCCCCATGGGAAGCCCCAACTGACAAGAGGAGAAGGGCCCTCCCCAAGGGTTTCCCCCCAGGGGAAAAAAATGTGGCTCTTGCCAAAAAAATACGCCTCAAGGTCCCCCCTTATAAAAATTGGGGTCCGCGGGGTTTCCCGGGTCCGTTTAGAGTACTTTTGACAATTGAAACCGGGGGTCCTATAACTCTGCCTTCCTCCATCCCTCCGGATTCCCCAATGCCTTTTTTGTTTTCCCTCCCTTAAACCTCTGGTCTTGAAAACCCATTTTTCCCCCAGGGGCGCCCGCCCCCTCTCCGGTCCTAGAATCCCCTGAGTTTTTGAAGTTTAAAAAGGGCATCTTAGACATGAAACCATAGGGGTTAAACGTTTCTTTTTTGTTAGATTGGAAAAAGGGTTTGGGCCCCCCAAGAGGGGGTCCTGGGGCCCGGGGTCTTTTTTCCGAATCAAAAACTTGGGGGTTGTGGGGGGTTTGGGGGGGGGGAAAAGGGGGGGGGACCCAAAGGGGGGGGGGTTTTTTTTTTACGGTTTTTCCCCGCTTTTTTTTTTTTTTGGCGGGCCGGGGGGGGGACCCGTTTTTTTTGGTTTTTTAAGGGGGCGCCTTGGCCGGGCGGTTTTATTTTTTCCCCAACAAAAATTTTTTAACCCCCCCCCCCCCCCCCCCATTTAAACCCCCACCCCTAAAAAAACCCCCCCCCCCCCCTCTCCCCCCCCCCCCCCCCCCCCCCCCCTTCTCTTTTTTCCTGTTTTATCCCCCCCCTTTTGGGTTGCCGACCCTGGGACGTTTTACCCAGCCGGGGGGGTTTTTCGCCCCTTTTTTGGGGTTTTAAAACCCCCGCCCTTTCCTTTCCCCGTCCGCCGTCCTTTCCCGCCGGCCAGGGGAGGTAAACCCCTTCCCTAATTTTGCCGCCAGCTCGGGTTCTTAGTTAAAATTTAACCGGGCCCCGGCCCCCCGCGCAATATTGGGGGGGTTGGGAGCCCCAAAACCCCCTTTCCCCCAAATTTTTTAAAAAACCGGGGGGGGCCCGGGGTGGCACCCCCCGGGGGGGCCTCCCGGGGGGGGTTGGGGTCGCCGGGGGGGCCCACGAAGGGGGGGGGGGGCCGGGGGGGCCTGGGGTTTTTTTTCGGGGGGGCCCCTTTAACCGGGGGTCCGGCCCTTTGCTCCGGGTTTTTCCCGGGAACCCCGGGCCCCCTGCGGGGGGCCCTGGGGGGGGGAGGGGGGGGGGGGGCCCCCTTCCTGGGGCCCGTACCCGCCGGGGGCCAATTTCCGGGCCCCGGGGGGGGCCCTTGGGGGGGGGCCTTTTGGCCTGCCCCGGGGGGGTACGGGGCCCCCAGGGACCCAAGGTTCCCCCCTTACCTCCCGGGGGTGCCCTCCCCGGCCCGGGGGGCCATCGCGGGGGGGTTTCCGGGGGGCAGGGGGGGGGGGAAAACCATGGTGGGGGGCCCCCTGAGGCCGGTCCTCTCCGGGGGGTTTGGGGGGGGCGGCCTTGGGTTGGGAAAACCGGGGGGGCCTTTCTTAGATTTCCCTTTTCCCCGGCTTTGGCCCCTTGCTAAACATCGCTTGCGGTGGGGCCCGAGGATCCAATCCCCGCCGTTACAGCAACAAGTAGGGTTTTGGTGACCCCCTAGACCTAGGGGCCAGGGCATATCCATTGGTTGCCCCAAAATTAACCTGAATTTCCAGTCAGAGAACACACCAGAGCCCTGAGTGTATTTCAGAACACACTGGAAATCTAAGGCCATGTCTACACAGCACCGGTTTCCGGTCGGATTTTCGGTGGATTCAGTTTTAGAATCCAGCTAAAATCCAACTGTAACCAGTGCCCATAGATCGCAATAGAAATCCGAGCTGTAGTTTACATAGCAGGGATTTTTCTATTGTGGGGATTTCTAAACCGCGGCCTCCAGGGGAATTTAGAACTTTTTTTATCTTTGGCAGATTCCCATTACATTTCTATGAAACCGGGCCCGGGGCCAAAACCCAAAAAACCAAACCACTTTTTTTTTTTTGTGCAAACCCAGGCCAAAAACCGCAGTACGGCGAAGATAAAATACCACCCGATTTCTGACGACATTTTAATTTACCCCCTGTGGGCCAAAATTTTTACAGGCTTTTTTAAAATTTTGACCCCCCTTTGATTTCACATTTTCCCCGGGCTTGCTTTCTTATTTTCCACAAAAATTTTAACATTTTTAAAAAAATGTTTCAGAGGGGGGGGATGGACATTGAAAATCTTAAAAACAATAAAACCATGTTCCACGGGTTTACAAAGTTAACACGTATCACATAACTGTATATTAAATTTTTTAAAACCCCTGTCCCAGGGAAAACACACCTCCCTCCAATATCCCACAAAAAAAAATTACCAGAGATAAAAGTAGCCTAAAGCTGGAAAAAGGGGGTGTACCTGACAATTTATTTTTTCAATTTTAATGTGTACGGGGAAATTTTTTTGGATATGAAAAATATTGTGCATGTTATCAATATACCTTAAACCTTTGTTTCTGAGGAGACAAACACTTGTCAGAGCTGTGTTCTATATAAAAATTTTAAATTTCCCGTATATCCTTTTAGCAAATTTTATGTACCACTTCACTGACAACCACTACACAAGTCAGACGCTGAGAGGCATGTGAGCATTCTGCAAAGATTCCCATTGGCATGTGGTTCTTATTTATACAGAATTGGGCAAAAGTTGTTGGCAAGTGTGAAACAAATGCAACAAAGTAAGAATGCTTCCAAAAATAGAAGAGTTAATAGTTTATTTTCATCAAGTAACAAAATGCAAAGTGAATGAACAAAAAAAAAAAATCAAACCACTATTTGGTGTGACTGCTTTTTGCATTTAAAACTGTATCAGTGTTTCTAGGTACATTTGCACAGTTTTTGAAGGAGCTCAGCAGGGAAGTTGTTCCAAACATCTTGGAGAAGTAAACACTTTTATGGATGTAAATCTGGGCTTATATCCACTATATTTTGACTACATTTGCTCTATATCCTGGCACTATACACTATTTGTGTGGGACGTAAAATGTTCTGATAAAGTCTTTCAACCAGCTATGGCTACATTGCCGTACCATTTTGGGGTATCTTTTTCACAGTACCCAAATGGATACCTTAGACATAGGGAATAACAGCATACCTCCCAACTTTTAGAGATGGCAAAGAGGGACACATCAGCCCACACCTCTAACCGCAACCAAACCCATGACATCACACAAAGACACGCCTCTAACCATGCCCAAACACATACATGACAAAAAAGGGAGATATTTTAAGGATTGCATTGTATACAATGATGAAATATTAAAGGGATTTTGCCACAATCTCATCTCATACCTCCTGCATCCAGCTCTTCAGCTCTGTGTGCTCAGAAGGGGGCGTATGTGATTTGTTTGTATTGCTTATCATGTGACTCAACAGGATGACATCACCAGGCCTTTTCTCTCTCTAGTAAAAGAAAGGTCTGTTTATGTATAGAATTGTAAGTAGTTACACTGTAGCTCAGAGGTAACATTTTTGCTTTACAGCACAAGGGTCCTTGGCTCAAATCCCTGCAGGAACTTAACCAGTGGATTTTTTTTTCCTCTTTATCATTGCACATACCTGATTGAGGTTTCTTTTTTATTTATTTGCACTGTTTGACTAATTACAAAGGAGCACAGAGGACAGGAGTAGAATGACAGCACCTGGGGTTTGAACACTCAGTAGCTGCCAGAGAAGAGAGGTGATTGTCCCGAAACAGTGACCAGGACTGAGAGCCTTTCGGCCCTGGTGTATCCCCGGAAAATGAGCTGTAAACAATGGATCCCCTAAAGGGCATCTAAAACAAAAACTGTCCAGAATTTTTAATAATAATGAATGGTGAAAATGTTTATTATTTAATTTTCAAACTTTCCACGTCAATTTTACTTCATGGCCAAACCCCTTTAAGTAAGTTGTGATATAATATACAACAAGGAAGCAATCAGATACTTTTTTAAAGCAAGATAGTCAGCTTATTGACGCAAATCTGTTTCCCAAATGAAAAAGAGGAACATTTATACAGCTAAGAGGGACAGAGGGTTAAAAATAGGGACTGTCCCTCCAAAATAGGGACACTTGGGAGTTATGAATAACAGTGTGTGATCCTAGCCTTAGTTTGCTCAAATCCTTCTGTCTTTTCATGTATTTCTTGACAAACTTGATGATGGCGAGATCAGGGCTTTGTGGGGGACAGTCCACAACTTCCAGAATCTGTGTCAATGTAGTTCTTAACAACATTGACTGTATGTTTGGGGTTGTTGTCCTTCTTGCAGAATACATTTGCACCTGATTGTTACCATTTTTATAGCATTTTTCCATATCTGCCTAAAACATTTGCACAGTACTGTATATTTTTAAATGTAGAATTTTTAATTTACTTGTAGCACTTGAAGCCACACCCACCCACAGCAAGCCCTGCCCTACCTGTTGGTTATTCACAGGTTTCTAACTATTTAAAGTAAAAGTTTGGGAAACGCCTTTAAGGGGGGGGGCTAGCTGGAATAGGTTTGGGTAATTTCATGTCTGATTTAAATGGACTCCTTTCTGGGTTAAATCGGCTGCAAAAAGGCCCGAAATTTTAGCCTTTAAAAGCCATTTTAAACTCCTTAACTTTCAGAATAAAAGGGGCAGCGGGGAAAACAGCAGTCGTCAATAGCTTTTTCTGTCCTCACAAAGGGGGGGAAAAAACCTATTAAAAGGGTTTCTTTAAACTACAAATCTTTCTAGGAACAACACACAGTTATACCCTTTCCCGACTGTGCACCCAGTTTTTTTTTCAATGGCTTTTCCCGTTTTTTTAAAACCAACAGGGGTTTCTTTTCTGTAAACCCTCAAAAGCAAGCCTTATGGTCTGCAGCCAGAAGTTTATATTTAAGGGAAAATATGTAAAAACTTTAAAAATTTCCCCTGCAAACCCCTGCAGTGTTTTTTCTAGGGCTTTGGGAAAGGGATTCGCTACTTTTTTCAAGGGCAACATATAAAGCAATAATTTTTTTTTAATTTAACCCAAAAAGTACGTACCCGTTTATCAGTTTTTTTTAAATTGTATCTTGGTTTTTTAGGCCCCCGGTTTTTCCCTCGCGTTCTTTTCCGTTTTTTCGGGGCCATTTGGGAGGGCAGAAAAACAAAAGAAACTGATGCCTATTATTTTTTGGAGTTTTTTTAAACTCTCAGTTTTTCACCCCGCTTGCCTCCGTTTTGACGGGATTTTAGTTTTTTAAAATTAAAGAAATAGGGTACTCTGCTGCGCTATTTTTTTCCATTAAAAAAATCCGATACCCAAAGGGGCAGGACCCCTTTAGATCTTTAGATCGTGTGCCCTAAATTTGTTTCAAACAGTTTAATGGGAAATTTGTTATTTTTTTTCCCCATCCCTTAAAAAATAAAAAGACCCAAGGCAGATGGAACCAAACCCCCTTTTTAAATACACAATAAGCAAGAAAATAAGGAATCATCCACGGACCTATAAGATACTAAATGACAGAACAAAACATTTGACTAAATGACTCTTTAAATGACTTTTTTTGCTTATTAGAATGGAACAGCTATTCTTCATGTAACTCCTTTGCGTTGAAGCATTTTTTTTTACAAGAGCTGTAATTTTTTTATTAATTTCTTTATTTTTCTGTTGACATATCTGTTTTTTTTTTGTGTAACAAGTTTATTTTCCTTGCCTCCCTATGAGCAGCACAATATAAGGATTTCTTCTCCCTGCAGACTGATAGTACAAATACAATTTTAATGAGTTAATATCCTAAAAGAAGATCCCCAGACTCCACCCTTTTGGGTGTTTTCTGTCCTATGAGATGTAGGACAGGCGGATTGTTCAGATTTTCTATATAAGCTAAATATGCTTTGGGTTACAGTTACTTTATTTAAGAACAAGAACCCTTGTACCTTCTGAGCATTGTTAGATGTCTGAGTATGTTAGAACATACATTGACAGAACCTCTTTCTTTCAGAGGAATGAAAACCTTGTTGTTTCTTTCTTCGGGATAAAGAAAGGAATTAAGCGAGCCCATAGTTCCAGACTCAATTGAGCCTCTACAGCTAAAGAGCTTACTTTTGACTAAATCTGTTCTTCAGCCTTTTGGTCATCTCCTAGCACCTTAATTCTGCAATCTCAGGTGACACCTTCTTTGGGAGGTCAATTCTGAGGTATGTGCCAGAAGTCCATTCCTAGGTTTGGCTTGCCATATCTCCATAGTGTGCTGCTGATAAGCATCTAAGAGAAGCTAAAGATTTAGAATGTAAATCTGTTTACCATTAGTCTTTTCAACAGATCAAGACGTCCTCCCTACTAATTCACAGTCTGAATATGACTATATGAAGAGTTACAAAAAGGAGGTGGAATCTGGGGATATTCTTATAGGATATTCATCTCGTAAAATTTTTATCTGTCCAATCAGTCCGATGGGTGCTGAAATCCCATTATTGTGCTGCTGAAAGGACTAAGGGAAAACAGATTCACATTCAAAATCTTCAGCTTATTAATTGTACCATTTTGGAGCACAAGTAACTTATTCATTAAAGGGGTTGTCTCACTACAAAGATTACTTTTTTTGTTAAAGATCTTTCAAAAACAAGTCACTTTGCAATATATGTCCATTAAAAGTGTCCTACCTATTCCTAGGTATCCCCTCTTCTGCATCAGCTCCTCAGGTCACTATAGCTACAGACCTGTTTAATCTCTCATGATAGGCTGCCAGCACTGGTTGCTATAGCTACAGACCTGGCTTCTACTGCAGTCTAAGAGAAGCCATTAAACACACCCCTGAATTCAAAGTGTAACCAAGAAAACAGGATGAATCAATGTAGTGAGACAACCCCTTTAACTTTTATCAACGCTTTTTGGGAAGAATGGATTAAAAGCATCAATTCTGCCATTGTATTTTTGTATTTTACATTCATGCCATTCACTGTACTGTAAAAATATCATGGTCGCTTTTTATTCTGATTCTTTTTAAACTAGGTGAACAAAAATCAGCAGTGTAGTCAGTGTTTTAATTTTTTTATGCCATTCTCCATATTTTGTCTTTATTAAATAAATTGCTAACTATTTTTAGTCCCAGTAGTGGACTTTAACATTCGATCATTTGATCACTCATACAATACACTGATTTACTTATTTAGTGTATTATACTTATAATATAAAACTGACAGACACCCTATAAAGCCCTACCTCTGGCAGTGCTTAATAGGCATATGCAGGAAACTGACCCGAGGGCTGTTAGTAGGCTCCCAGCTATTATGTAAACACACTGGCACCTTGTTATCACATTGCAGGTTTTCCAATTAGGTTTTTCCAAAAACCCCTTCTCTCTGAGCCCACTTAGATGCCATGGTTGCTATTAACTGCAGTACCATGTTTCCCTGAAAATAAGGCACCCCCCAAAAATAAGACATAGGGGAAATCATTGATGCAGCTCCCTATACACAGGGCGGTCCCTAAGGGTGGGCACTGAGAATAGGAGAGGGGGGGCGAGTGTTCCCAAACCCCGCTCACCCAGAGATACGGCCCTGGGACATATTGTTGTAGCACCTGAATGTTGAAGGACCTGTGCAGGGAGGTCATGTGACCCCGAACATCCCAGGACAGGAGACAGAAAGTACATGTAAGTAATAGAGGGAAGAGGGGAGAGAACAGAATAATGATACTGACACACACACATCTAACAGGATGGCCGATGGGTCATGCTGGAACTTCTAATTCTACAAGTCTACAACCAGTGGTGAGGCTGGGCATAATGTCATTGTCTCTCTCCCATCACGCACATTTTCCCCACCTATGGTTGAACTTGATGGACACATTTCTTTCAACCGTACTAACTATGTAACTATATGTACCTAAGTCCCAGCATGTCACATGTGCCATCCTTTGAGATAAGTCACTGCAGCTGCCATAAAATGTCCTTTAAGTCTCCTGTGTGCATGAAGCTATTGTAAAGCATCTCTCTGACTGCTGTTAAAGCAGTGCAAACAAGGCCTAGTGGCCAAAGTGAAAACTGCAAGACTTAAGAATTATTCAAAAATATTGAAAGTGATATGAAAAATAAAAATAAAAAAATCCTAAAAAATGTGTTTAACATAAAAATGGGAATTAAACAATGACTCATTTTTTGATGACACATTACCTTTAAGAATTACAGAGTTCTTTTTGAAATCAGTAGATAAATGAAAAAAGTAAAATATCCAGCAGCTCGGTTCCGGGCAGCAAGGAGTGCATCTGCTATACAACGGGGAGCTGGCTATCTTCTGTATTCTTAATCAATAGGTAATGCATTGATGTACCACGGCCTCCAAAGCGACCTCCGCTCCCCCTGACATTAACTGTGTACTCCCTAACATGTTATCTCAAAACGGGCTAACCTAATTAAGACACTGCAATATTGATGTATATAAGTTAGATATTAAGATGGGCATGTATGAAAACTGGCACACACTAGACAGTCATACGTCTCGTTAGATTAGTGTAGCATTCGTTAATATGTATGAAAGTGTCGCAGCACTTTATAAATGTGTACCATAGTGAGACAAAAAGTGGCGCATAAATGTGTATGCACCAAGATTTGTCTCAGCCACGTCACTTTGAAATTGGTATGTATTGCTATGACAGATTTGCAACATATTTTCTCGTGCCGCATTCCTAAATATGGCCCGTCGTACAAATCTGGTGCAAAACACCTCTGTAGAATAGGCGCATTCAAAAGTGTTGGACCTGTTACAGCATGCGCCTGACTTTGGTGTATGACTGTTCACAAATCTGGGGGACAGGGCTGCGACAGGTTTTTTGGCTTAAAACTGGCGCAGCCCAGTTCATACATGTCGCCCTAATGGTATGTTCACATGGCGTGTTGAGTCCACGTTGGGATACGTTTATAGATGCGTGTTTGGATCCATGTTTCGGACACTAAATGGACCCATACCCGCATCTAGCAATGTGCAGTGTGATTTATATTGCTTTCAATGTAAAACACACATCAGTGTTCGGACGAGTGATCGCTGATGTGTGTTTATGTGCGTCTTTCTGATGCGTCTTTGAGATCCATTCAAAGAGTTGTCATGTCAATTCTTGATCCGTTTGATGCAGCAGACACCTTATTTAAAACTATAGGGTGCCATCCTGCTGCAGCCAAAACGCATCCAAACACGCACCTCCGTGTTGGATGCATTTTGGATCCGACTGACGCAGCGTTTTTGGATGAAGTTTTCAGATCCAAAACGGATCCAAAATCGGATCCAAAATGCCATGTGAACATACCCTAAATGTTTCTGGAAAACGTGCATGCAGAGAATGTGAAAAGCCTTTGTCAACGGGTCATGGCAACAAGAAAAACACATATTGAAAAATGTCGCAGATGTTTCATCCAACATATAATAGGATTAATAAGTGCTTAAGAATGTCTGCTAATGTCCTGAGTTTAAGCTAGGGATTTAAATTAAATCAAGAACAGAGGACTATGTCATTATAATTGTTTGTGCCCCTGGGACGCAGCTATTTGAAACAGACTTGAGTGATCAGTAGTGTAAAGATAGATAAACCATTTAATGACATCAAACATCTGGCGGTATGCAGAAAAAGTAAGTCATTCTAAATGTGTTTTTTCGATGTAATGCAAACATGCTGAGTGAAGCCTGAAGCAATTAAGTACTTGGACCAATTACCACTACATTCAACTGCTGAATAAGATAGTACATCACTTGTTATGGCCAATTACATGACAAGCGCTGTTATGTCTTCCACATAAAGACACGTTCATTATATCAAGCACCTGTATTTACACTTGGCCTTTCAACGTTTTATTTCACCACATTCTTCAGCTGAGTGCAGGACTAAGTCTGGGCTGGTTTTCAGTCTGCAGATATAATTACCAATGTTTTCATCCACTGACAGCATGCAGATATCTTAGAAATTGTGAGGAATGGGGATGAGAAGGTTAAAGAACTTTTCATGATACAATGATTAGGATTTATTTACATTCTACTGGAAAACTCCTTTAACTCCTAAATTACCAGACTTTGAAAGACATTTCAGCAGTCCAAACTTTTTTTTTTTTAAAGTAAAATTGCTTCATAGGGCTTTGTTTTATGTGGCAGAAATAGTGTTTTTTTCTCAGTTGGGGGTACATATTATGGGCGTCACTACATTCAAAGCAGCCCACTGGTTGATGTGGTCCACTCAGGTGCAGGAACATAGTGGCCCTCATATACTATTGTAGTTGCAGCAAAAAAAGTTGTAAAATGTGTCAATAAGTGGAGAGTTTTTGGCTCAGCATGTAGCAGTGTAGGGCAGACACATTTATTATGGGAATAGGACACTTTTTGCAACCTCTCTAATATGGGGGAATGGCTTTCCGTAAAGTTGACATGGCTTTTTAGGGAAGGGAGCTTGACCACGATGCAACATGCTGTGCCAAAATTCTCACTCAAACTGTGTGACAACAAATCAACAACTAGTCTAATTAATAACTAGTTGGCCTAAAAAGCTAGATAAGTAAAAAGATGCACCAAATGTATCAATCAGCATGAACCATCATAATAAATCTGGGCGTTTTTAGTCGGTCTTTTTAAGTTTACGCAGTCTAACATGAGGGCTTGTTTGTATTTTTGGTGGCTTTCTGTTGACTGGCACTAGTTTGTTTCTAAGTTATGACTGTGGAAAATATAAATTACATAATAAGTGTCTCAACTGTGGGGGTCTGACTACTGGAACCCATGCAGATCTTAAGAACCAGGGTCCTTCAGTGGACTGGAAATTAACTATTAACACACCCACTCTATTTGTATGCCAAAGATACAGGCTGGAACTAGCCCACAAGAGAACAGAGGAAACACCTGGTGTGCCCATGAGGACAGCAATCCTGGAGTTTCCATTAAACTGCATATACATACCTGGGAGAGGCAGATAGGCAGAGAGAAAGAGACAAAAAAAGAGGCAGAGTATAAGAGGAATGTACAGTAGCTGTAGACTGTGCCCCTAGAATCAGCTACACTGGTGGGCCCCATAATCAACTCCACAGGTGGTCTCCCAGAATAAAAAATTTGACTGGTGTTCCTCAGGCATTACAAAGATAGTCAAGAACATTTCATCAATAAGACCTACTAATTTATTTATAGTCCACAAGGAATAAATCCAGGTTCTTAGTGATTAGCTCCCTAGTCAGCTCTACATGAGTTTGCCTTCTGCTGGATCTAAGGGGCCCAGTATTGTGTCAGTATTGGGACAATTTTATAGCAGGCCTATAGCGATGCGTACTGTGCGCTCTGCTAAACACCTGCACGTACTTCTAAAGCGCTTCGACTGGCCCTCCATGCATTTTCACTTTCGGCAGGTAATTATAGCACTCAATGAGTGCTAAGATTTACCGTATTTGCGGGGCGTACTTCGGGCTTATTGCAGAGCAATTACGCCCAGAAATACTCCCTGCAAACACGCCATGTGAACATCCCCTCAGGGCCCAACAAAGAATCCTGTGCTATTCTTGTGGGTCACTTTGATACTGGTGCATTTAACACTTAAAGGGGTTGTCTTGCTACAATGATTGGATTTTAATTAAAAGATCTTTAAAAAACAAGCAGCTTTGCAATATATGTTCATTACAAATGTCGTACTTATTTTGAGTTATCCCTGGTAGTAGGAGTGCATCATCTCTTCAAATCACTATAGCAGCCGATTTTTATCTCACTGGCTGTCAGTGCTGGTGACTCATCAGCTTCTCAATACAGGTTGGAGCACAGAGCCTCTCCCGCACAGTATGAAGGGCACTTGTGATACTTCTGTAGGTGAGGGGGAGGGCTCTGGCTTCTGTGTCTGTGTAGCTGTGCTGCCTGGATTAACCCTGTGTGTGCCTGCTCCCTCCTGCTTTCTACACAGATTGAGGAGAGCAGAGGTGAGGCTGATCTGTGGTCAGTAGGATGTGACAGCAGTGAAGTGTGTTACTATAATCTTGATGTGTCTGTGGAGCTTCGACTATACTAATAGAACAGATCAGGGGGGCATGTGAACGGTTCATATCCCTCCCTGCTCTGCTGTATTAGTGACACATCGTGATTATAGTAACACACTTCACAGCTGCCCTGTGTCTGTTCTGACAGGGTTTGTTTGTTGTTGCTTGAGATGTCCGTGGAGATTTGTATGCTAAGCAGGGGGTATAGGAACACTTACATCCCCCCTACTCTGCTATTAGCATACACAGCTTCACAGACCTCTCCACACTCATAGATCAGCCCTCTCCTGTCTCCTGACTCTGTGGAGAGGAGCAGCAAGAGCTCAGCCACAGCAGCAGCACAGTGCAGCCGATCCAGCAGCAAGCAGCAGATTTAGGCAGGCACACACAGGGTTAACTCTGGCAGCAAACCCCTTCGCCCTCCCCCTGCTGTATAGAAGTTACTGCAGTTGGAGGAGGAGAACTGTCTGTGTGCTGAGGGGAGGGGGAAAAGGGGGAGAAGAAGAGGCAGACAAGAAGCACGCCCCTGAATTCAAAAATCCTATGGTGCCAGACACACTTACGTAGGCTGAAAGCCTGTAGTGAGACAACTCCTTTAAGTCTTTCAAAAGCTCCTCACGGTTTCTCAAAAGGCAACACAGGCCACATAGCAGTGATGTATTCTGGGTCTATGTTTATATTTAATGCATATGTGCATTTAAACTCTGTATGAGAAAATGCTCATGAGCTAAGAGTATATTCCATAGTAACATTACTCTGCAGAGGGTATGCAGTGGACAGTTAAGTAGAAAGCCTGTGACGTGCAACTTTAACAGCTGGAGAGCACTGCTGGAGTCACAGGAATCATTTTAGATACTTTATTTATACAGTCCAGTAGAAAGCAACCATTTATTGTTGCTTAAAGTATATACAGCAGCTTTGAAGTTTGCATTTGTGGTGTTAGAGTAATGAATACAGTAGCAGTCCTTGTATGCTTAATGACCCAAGAAGCTTAAATGGAGTTTTCACTTGTCAGACATTTGTGGCATCTTAACAGGAAATGCCATAAATGTCTGATAGGCGTGGATCCCACCTCTGGAACCTTTACCTATATTGAGAAAGGAGAGGTGGCCACACATGCATGACACTCACTGGGACTCGTTCCTATCAGTCCTATCAGACATTTACGGCATACTCTGTGATAAGCAATAAGTGTCTGACATAGGAACAGGGTTCCAATAGGGCAGTACGGGCAGTACTCTTGTCAGGGGCCCTAATCAAAAAGGGGCCCACTGATATGTTAAAAAATAGGAACTAGTAATGGGTGTCGGCTCCATTTAATTTGGCTGTATGGGTCCCTGAAACGCTTAATAGATGACTGATAGCAGCCCTGCATAGGAATACTCCTTTAACTGCTTGCTGACCGCCCAGGGACTATATACATCTGGTTGATGGCAGTTTATCTTTGCACGGATGCTCTAGTATGCCTGTGCAGATAGTTAAACTGTACACTGATTGTAAAGATGTGTGAATGGAGACCTGGGCTCTCCACTGAGATCACACAAATGGTTTATTACTATCCCTGCGTTCTTAATGGTCTGCGGGCTTCCTGCATCCTGGTGGTGGTGGTCAAGTAACCGCCAGGATTCAGTAACTGCTGACCTGCTGGGTCTTATCAAAAGGTCTTTTTCTGATGAGGGGACACAATATATAAAACAAAGTAGCAAAAACAAAACAAAAACCACTCGCACAAAATAAAATATTATTAAAATAAATACTTACAGCCGAAACCGCAACTTTTAGCCCGGCATTTAATGACCTTAAAACTTTATATCACCTATATATAAATGTCTGTGCTGGAAAGGTGACACAATTACAAACTTATTTTAGCGCCACTTTTGTTGTTAAAAAAAATAATAAAATAAAAAAAGTTCCCTAATATAAAAAAAAAAATCTAATGTAAAATTTACAAAAGAATAAAGCATAATATTTCACAAAAAGGCGATAAATTAGTACAATAACCAAGCACAAGAAAGCGTTACTGCCCAATGTGTTCTATGGAAAAAAGAAAATGTGCCCGGTCAGAAAGGGGGTAAACAAAAACTGATTCATTTTAGTGATATGAGCATTCCTGAAAATGTGAGTTTCATTACAAGAATTCTGTAATTGGAAATGGCACATTATTATTATTATTGCATTATTATTGCATTATTTTATTTTCAAATGAATGTTACGGACGTTGAAATCCAGTGGCGAAACCAATAGCTAATAAGGATTAATAAAACATGAAAGGATAAAGGATGTTCCCAATCAGGTAAACGATATTCAGCTGCATCTTAGGCTATGTTCACACGGTGTAATTTCGGGATGTATTTCGCCCCGCAATTACGCCGTGTGTACGGGGGCAGGTGGGCCGGCAACCCGCCGGCCCCATACATATGCATTATTCTCGGCGCGTATACGCAGTGAATATTTGACATTTAACTTCTCTCCCCACTCGCCGTATTGTGCGAGCAGGGAGAGGAGATGTAATCCATAGTTCTCTATGAGAACTGTGAATTACTGTAATGACTGGGACGTAATTCAGCCCGTAATTCGTGCAGTACGGCGCAAATTACGGGCTGAAATATGTCCCAGAATAAGCCGTGTGAACATAGCCTTTTTCTCCTCTTTTATTCTTCTAGACAACCATACAATACCCATATAATATACAGCCATTGCTGATCAGCATGTTCATTTTTTTACAAGTTTATAAAAAATGTATATCATTAGATTCATAGTGATGCTATTTTCTTTCAGAATGTCCCGTCTGTAGGGAAGTTGCACGCTGTTTTACACATTTAAGCTCTTATTCATTTCTCAGATCATCCCAAACAAAGTCACTTAAGATCTCCTGGTGCCAAGAATGACCACAGTTCCCCCTAAAGACGCTCTCTTTTCAGTGAATTTGTAAAAACACATTCCTTGGCAGTTAATTTTCTATGACATCCTGAAAGCTACATGTGGATATGTGTGTGAAAAGCATTTGTGCTAAAAATCCACAGTTATTTACATGACATGCAAACTTACAGTGGGTACGGAAAGTATTCAGAGCCCTTTACATTTTTCACTATTTGTTTCATTGCAGCCATTTGGTAAGATGAAAAAAGTTCAATTTTTTGCTGATTAATGTACACTCTGCACCCCATCTTAAAGAAAAAAAACAGAAATGTAGACATTTTTGCAAATGTATTAAACAAGAAGAACTGAAATAACCCATGGTCTTAAGTATTCAGACCCTTTGCTCAGTATTGAGTATAAATTTTGAGCTACTACAGCCATGAGTCTTCTTGGGAATGATGCAACAAGTTTTTCACACCTGGATTTGCGGATCCTCTGCCATTCTTCCTTGCAGATCCTCTCCAGTTCCCTCAGGTTGGATGGTGAACGTTGGTAGACATCCATTTTCAAGTCTCTCCAGAGATGCTCAATTGGGTTTAGGTCAGGGCTCTGGCTGGGCCAGTCAAGAATGGTCACAGAGTTGTTCTGAAGTCACTGCTTTGTTATTTTAGCTTTGTGCTTAGGGTCATTGTCTTGTTGGAAGATGAACCTTCGGCCCAGTCTGAGGTCCAGTGCACTCTGGAAGAGGTTTTCATCCAGGATATCTCTGTACTTGGCCGCCTTCATCTTTACTGCAATTGCAACCAGTAGTCCTGTCCCTGCAGCTGAAAAACACCCCCATAGCATGATGCTGCCATCACAATGTATCACTGTTGGGATTGTATTGGGCAGGTGCTGAGCAGTGCCTGGTTTTCTCCACACATACTGCTTACAATTAACACCAAAAAGTTCAATCTTTATCTCATCAGACCAGAGAATCTTATTTCTCATAGTCTGGGAGTAGTGTTGAGTGATTATTATCGACAAAGTTGAAATCGGCACGGTATTTACGTTGATCGGATTTTTTTTAATCACGCGATAATTTAGGTTAAAATCTGTACATAATCTATTAATATCGCTCCATTTCGGCGCTTCCTGTCATTTTGGCGGCCAGCAAATCAGCTTACAGAATAGAGCAGGGTGAGATGTGTGTGCGACGTCATGACTGGGATGTGTATGGTTGCGATTGGCTGGAAAAATCACGACCTCATTTTACATAGAACAGCCCTTCCTTTTCATGATCAGTGTGTGTCAGCGGCTCATAGCAGTAGGACGTGCGCTCTGCCTCTGTCCAAACAGCTCAGCGAAATTATTCTATTTTTTCACAAGACAGCTTACTTTTCTGTGATCCCTTAAACTTATTAAAACAGA
>JAODAL010050946.1:0-27032 GCA_025379985.1 Phyllomedusa bahiana | reverse complement strand
CCAAACCTTCATACGTTTTGCCTGGGATTAAAGTATTTTTTTCAGTACACACATTAGGTTTCAACATGTAACTGAGGACTTTACATTAGTCTTTTGATGTTACCTATGTCATGAGAGAAGAGATTTTATCTGCTCTGAGTGCTCACAAGTTTCTCTGGTTACAACCATAATCCTCCTTCTTGATCAGACAGAGCAGGGAGAGACGTCACCACTGATGGAGCTGACTCTAGAGCAGACTCATTATCTCTAACAAGATTAGCTTTTGCTTACAGATGAGCAATTGTTTTCACTCCACAGAACACTTTACCCTTTGTTTACTGAAAAAAACTCCTGAAACTTACATTTTTGAAATTTTTTCCCACCTTTTTACAGAGAAGCTGAATATGCTATTCCGTTTAAAACCACCACACCTATAAACAAGGAAAAAAAGCTACTTGTAAGGGGTGAAACACAGGTGAAAACCCCTTTAAAAGAAAAAAACAAAACACACACATGCCAAAAACAGCAGGCACTATTCATTTTGGAGTCTCACTAAGACTAATTTCATTAAGAAAAAAAAAACAAAAAACAACAATTGTCCTTACATTTGATAAGCATAGAAGAAGATAAAAACAAACATGGGAAGAACAAATAAACCTAAGGCTATGTTCACATTGCGTAAATTTGCCACGCATTTCGCCGCATATTTGCGCTCTAATATGGGCAAAATACGTGCCGAAATTACGGTAATCCATAGTTCTTCTAGAGAACTATGGATTACACCTCCTCTCCCGATCGTATTGCACGTCGGGGAAAGATAGGTAATGCAGTCAAGGGAAGCCCCCCCCCCCCCCCCCCCCCGCCCTCCCGCGCGCGGGAGTACACGCTGACCAATGCGATCTCTCAAGACACACATACTGTACGCGCCGCAGTACATCGGTTGAAATACCCTAAACAATTTACCTCTGGGCAATTTTAAGCCCTGAAGTTTCAAAGTAATCACTAAGGCACCAAGCTTCATTGGTTTGCATTTACTCCAAAATTAAAAAGATTCTTTTGAAATGACTTTTATTTCTGAGAGGTTATAGCTCAAAAATATAATCTTAATCCCATTTAAAGACTCTTACAATGGAAATACAGCGCTTTCTAAAACCTATTTATATATCACTTTAAAGATGTCTGCTTCATTTATTTAAGTTAATGAGCTCCTTGGATTGCTGACGCATTTCGGGCAACTTTAAATTTAAAATATTATTTTCTTGATGTTCTGTGTCCTATTAGTTGCTGTTGAATCAAGCAAAAATAAGCACTGTCCCCAATCTTTAGCCCGCCTTTTCCCCTTTTTCTTTGTCAAACACATTCCCTTTCCGACAAGAAAGCTGGATACATTCATTTGGGTCATCTATTTCTGTTCAAGAAAAGCTTGCCAAGCAACAACACAGAAATCTTCCAGCATTTTAGAAAAGGGCTTTAGGGCATTGCAGAAGTAGCTTTTTTTACTCAAAAGATGGCCATTAAAACATTTTTCCCCAGTATACATTGTAGAAAAAGAAATCTTTGGCGTGCATTTGGATCTGAAAATTTTCCACTGATAGAAAAAGACAATAAAAATCCGTTTGTTACATCAGGATTAAAAAAGGGTTTTCTGGCAATTCAATCCAAAGGGTCCACTAATCAGTGATTATTGTTAAAAAGGGAAAAGTCAGCGCTGACAAGCCGCCCCAGAAAGTGAATGCTATTTTAAAATGTCATATTCATGTTAATACAGTCCCTTTCATGGCAAAAGTTCATACACTGTGGTAAACACTAAACATGGCACAAAATGACACGTTTTGGTGCGTTAAAATTTGAAAGGTGTTCACCGGGGATTTTTGGAAACAGCATAAAGTGTGCAACCCATTCAGAATATTAGCAAACTATGTTGGATCCGTTTTGGATCCGAAAAATGCATTCAAATGTGCTCCATAAAACGCATCCAACATGCAGGTTCGTGTTTGGGGTGCATTTTGGGAGCACAGAACGCACCCAAATTTTTTAAAAAGGGCCGCTAAATCAAATGGGTCAAAACTACATTCAATTCTTAAACGGGTTCGAAAGACGGGGTCAGAAAACGCAAGGGAAAAACCCACGGCGAGCACCTTTGAAGCCGATAAAACAATGTAAAAAACACGCACATTTTTTTTAAAAAAATTTTTGTGTTCGCTTAGGGTCCGAAACAAGGATCCAAACACACATCTAAAAACTTATCCCAACACGGAGTCAGCAAGCCGGGTGAACATATCCTATAAGTGAAAGGCTGCTGTGGTATCAAACTATAATGTTAGTCGGCACACTGGAAAAACATGTGAATTTGGTGTCCCTCAAAAAAACTCACACCAGAATGTCTAAAATTTCGGCAACAAAAAGGGGGTACACCCAAATTAAAATTGACAAATTGTAAAACCCAATTTCCATTTACCCTCCATTTTTTTGTACTCAGGCTACAAGTACAGGTGTGAAGGGGAGGGGGGTGTGTTTAAATTTGTGCTACCGCTCCACACCTCTAGGGCTTTTCACACGGATTTACACTCCGTTTTTACAATCTTTAAGATCCGTTTTGGGGTCCGCTCTGTGGGCCCAAGACGTTTAAAAACAATTAGCGGGAAATTTATCAGCTGCACTAACACCAGGGGCTTCAATGGGGGAAATGCCGGCCTTTCAAAACGCACCAGCCCGTTTTGAAAAAATGACATAAATTCTTTTCAAAAGGGAGCCAGCGCGCTTTGAAACCCAGGGGCATCCCTCACAGAATGCCTAGAAACTCTCCTAGAGAATTTAATGGGTCGCCCTGTTCACATTCATGTCCATAAGCGCTTAAAAGCATTTCTCAAGCTAAAAAAGCAGCTTAGGAAAGAAACGCCACCAAAAAATATCAAAAAAAAAAAAAATTTAAAAAAAATCTACAACCTGAAAATTAAAACAGCTAAAAAGAAAAGAAAATGTATTGTTAGTAGAAATAAAATATATTAGTGATAGATTCCCTTTAAAATCTTTCATCTGCTCTGCAGAATGTTGTACCTTCTTTTGGAACATGTTCATGCTGTTGCTCCTTCAAATGAGGTAATGTACATGTGAACCAAATGTACTACTTAAAAAGCTTATAAAGATAAATACAGGTTTTTCGGTTCAAACCTTCAAGCATTTTACCTAGAAAATCTAAGCCCAAAATTAGGGGCCCCGTCCTTAAATCCGCAAACAAAAAGCTGCCTTTAATTTAAAGGGAGTGGGCTAAATTGGGGGCACGAGGCAAATCCGATACGCTTTTCCCTCTTTCCTTTTCCTGACATGCTGCATGTAGAACAGCTGCCAAAGAAACACAAGTGGGGAAAAATAGCCCACAGATGAGAATTAGGTCAGATGAGCATCTTCAATAATGTCAAATTAATTACGAGAATGACCAATATTTACAATACAACCCCCGGTAAATTACTCAAAATGTCAACATATATTTCATACAGGAGTGAAACAGACAAAGGCAATTACTGCAATTCCGTTTCAGCGTATCTTAGGCTGTGGATAAGGTCCTATTTCCAGGAGCGAAGACTGAACATAGTACTTACAACAACATTGGGTAGGTTGTATTGGAGGAGACTTTAGTGATCACTTACCGAACTGCATACGCTACTGCAACTACAGTTGAAACCAGAAGTTTACATACACTAAAAAAAAAAGACACAAAAGCTTGTTTTTTCTCACACTGACATGAATCAAAAAAAAACCCTTACCCTTTTAGGTCAATTGGGTTTAAATTTCCCAAATGGGGGGACTTGCATAAATATAATTTTAAAAATAAAGGTAAAAAAATCACCAAATATCGGGGAAAAATTTTGGACTTTCACAAGTCTGGATAATCCTGGTCAATTTTCCCGATACCTAAGGTTTCCCATTACCATACAATTATACCAAAACAAAAAGAGGGAAATCCCAGCAATCATACCACTCAGGAAAGAGACAAGTTCTGTGTCTCAGAGATGAATGTGCTTTGGTTCGACAAGTGCATATCAACCCAAGAACAAAAGCAAGAGATCTTGTGAAGATGCTGGCGGAAGCTGGTAAATTGAGTCATTAACCCCCCATGAAACGTACTGTATCAAACCTGGGCTGAAAGACACTCTGCCCGGAAAAGCCAACTTTCCCAAAAAAACATAAAAAGCCCGTTAAAAACCAAATCACACAGAACACACACAGCACACAAACCTACATTTTTGGAGCCATATCCTGTGGTCTGACAAAACTATAATTGAAATGTTTGCCATACTGGTTACAAAGTGTTAAAAGGGGGGTTATCGCTTCCCCCCCCCCCCCCCCCCCCCCATTCGGCTTTACGACTTCTCTTTCTTCCCAGCTCTGTGAAAGCAGGGCGTTTCTTTCCCCTCCAGCTGATGACAACCCCCCCCCTTCACTGCGGGCCCGAACCCCCCCCCCCCCCCCCCCCCCTGATCCCCCAATCACTTGCCTCCCTATCATCTTATTTTATAAGACGTATACATACCACAGGCTCTTCAATCTAAACTGAGCATGATCCCACAGCTGGGATGTATTCACTTTCAAGAACGGCACAGACCCGCTTATCAGGAATTGGGGACAGGGGCAAAAAAAATGTCATTTTTTCTCATTTCAATCGCGCAGTCTGTTTTTGCTGGTGTGGAAACGAAATTTGGGCCTAACTTTTTCGAGACACAGCTCCGTGAACAAACCCCGGGGCTGTACAAATGTAAATGGGTCTCAGCTAGTGAATTGCAAGGGGAGGGATTAGACCCCCATGGGTACAGTGTAAATAAAAACACAAGATAAGGGACACTGTGAGAACAAGCAGCTTTGCTAATGACATCCAATTGCAAAGTTGCTTGTTTTCACTGTCCCCTTATTCTGAAGACCATTTAATGAAACGATACACCCCCTTTAAGGATAACCAAGTCAATGTTCTGAGTGGCCATCACAAAGCCCTGATCTCAATCCTATTGAAAATGTATGGGCAAAACTGAAAAGGCAAGTGCGAGCAAGGCGACCTACACACATGGCTCAGTTACACCAGTTCTGTCAGGAGGAATGGGCCAAAATTACTACCAACTGTGGTGAGAAGCTTGTGGAATGATATCCAAAACTTCTGACCCAAGTCATACAGTTTAAGGGCAATGCTACCAAATACTAATGAAATGTATGTAAAATATTGACTATGCAGAATAAAAAATGCCTTAAAAATCTCTCTCATATTATTCTGGCCACCGTGAATAACTGACATGTCACTTTCTTCCCGCTCGCCGTATTTCACAAGCGGGGAGAGGAGACGGAGTCCATAGTTCTCTATGAGAACTGTGGATTACAGGTAATGACTGGGACGGATTTCACCCATAATTCGCGCAGTGCGATGCGAATTATGGGCTGAAACCCGTCCCAAAATAAGCCGTGTGAACATTGTCTAATAGTGATGTCAGGCAGTGGCACATCACATCAGATGACCTGACTACTGCTAGTAGAAGTAAACAGAAGACCGGGGGGCGGAGGTCTCGAGCAAGTGCTGAAATGGAGGTAAGGAAGAAGGGGAGTATGAAGTTTCTTTTTAATTTTATCATCACAGCAGTACTATAAAATTAAAAAAAAAAATTAAAAACGACAATCCCTTTATTATGTTAGAGGCAGGGCTGTGGAGTCAGAGGCTATTTTGCAGGAGTCTGAGTCGTCATAAAAGGGACCGACTCCGACTCCCAAAATATATAATAAATTGGTCCAGTTAGTTCGATGCAAAGAGCAAGAGTCATTGGGTCCGGCCGGTGCTACTGCTCCCATATCTTCAGCCTCATCACATGAGGCGTGTAATTGATGACATGGAGCATGCAAAGCGCTGCCCCAGGGAAAAGGATCCTGCCTCCAGGGCAAACAGATTTCAGCAAAATTTTTCACCTGTTTTCAAAGAAGTAGAAGAGTTCAACCATTCTTCAAAACTGACTGTGGCGGAGGCAATTCCTTTATACCCTGACATTGTTAGAGATGTTGCCCCTGTGGTCACCGCTTTGCCCCCAACCCAAGTTAGTGTTCTATGGGATTCAGGTCTGGACTCATTGCTGGCCACTTTAGAAGTCTCCAGTGCTTTCTCTCAAACCATTTTATAGTGCTTTTTTTAAGTCTGTTTTGGGTCATTGTTCTGGTGGAAGACCCATAACCTCTGAGGGAGACCCAGCTTTCTCACACTGGGCCCTACATTATGCTACAAAATTTGTTGGTAGTCTTCAGACTTCATAATGCCATGCACACGGTCAAGCAGTCCTGTGCCAGAGGCAGCAAAGCAACCCCAAAACATCAGGGAACCTCCGCCATGTTTGACTGTAGGGACCGTTTTCTTTTATTTCAATGCCTCTTTTTTTTCCTGTAAACTCTATGTTGATGCCTTTTCCCAAAAAGCTCTATTTTTGTCTCATCTGACCAGAGAACATTCTTCCAAAACGTTTTAGGCTTTCTCAGGTAAGTTTGGGAAAACTCCAGCCTGGCTTTTTTATGTCTCTGGGTAAGAAGTGGGGTCTTCCTGGGTATCCTACCATACAGTCCCATTTTATTCAGACGCCGACGGATAGTATGGGTTGACACTGTTGTACCCTCGGACTGCAGGGCAGCTTGAACTTGTATGGATGTTAGTCGAGGTTCTTTATCCACCATCCGCACAATCTTGAAATCTCTCGTCAATTTTTCTTTTCCGTCCACATCTAGGGAGGTTAGCCACAGTGCCATGGGCTTTACACTTCTTGATGACACTGCGCACGGTAGACACAGGAACATTCAGGTCTTTGGAGATGGACTTGTAGCCTTGAGATTGCTCATGCTTCCTCACAATTTGGATTCTTAAGTCCTCAGACAGTTCTTTGGTCTTCTTTCTTTTCTCCATGCTCAATGTGATCCACACAAGGACACAGGACAGAGGCTGGGTCAACTTTAATCCATGTCAACTGGCTGCAAGTGTGATTTAGTTATTGCCAACACCTGTTAGGTGCCACAGGTAAGTTACAGGTGCTGTTAATTACACAAATTAGAGAAGCATCACATGATTTTTCAAACAGTGCCAATACTTTTGTCCCAGGGCTGTGGAGTCGGTAAGCCAAAGTCCCGATTCCGACTCCTCAATTTCCCCTAACCCCGACTCAGACTCCCAACTTCCACCTCCCACTCCCTCATACATGGTGCATGTTTAAGAGATAATTTAAGCTTTTTATCATCCTTATGATACAATAATCAAGCTATTTAGGTAGAACATAAAAATATTTATTGGATACAACTTCAGAACAAAAATCTTTATTAAATTGCAATTATGCAAAACGCTGCAGTAAGCGGGGAAAAAAAAACAGTTTTCAACAACAACGTCATGAATAACATTTGTGGAGTCTATGAATTTGTTTTGAGAAAAAGTATAGCCTCCATCAGATCCTCTTTCATAGATGACCTCAAATCTGATCGAATTATTTTAAGGCTAAGAACAGCCTCCCCTACACTAACTTGGGTTGGTGGCAAAGCAGTGACCACATGGGCAACATCTCTAACAATCTCGGGTATAAAAGGAAATTTGGGCCTCAGCACAGTCAGTTTTGATGATCGGTTGAACTCTTCTACTTATTTGAGAGCAAGTGAAAAATTTTGCTGAAATACAGTCAGTCTGTTTTGTGGGAGTAATTTCTTTTTCTCTGCAGAAACGCTTTGCCTGCTCCATGTCATCCAAAATACTTTTCAAAGTTAAATTCTTCAACTGATGAGGATGAAGATATGGTAGCAGCACTGGCAAGACCCAAATTCCTCTTCTTCTTGGGCAGTCCTGTAGCCCATTCATCCTAATTGCTACCTCAGTCAGAGCTTCTTTTTCCCTTTTTTAAAATCTGTTGATCATTCAGCAATAGCGATGACTTGGGTCCACAAACAGCTGCCAAAAAGAATTTTTTTTATCTAATAAGTGTCTCTCTCCTTTTCATTGAAGCAGCAATGCCATCTGCGATTAAGCCTCCTCTTTGGGACAAGGCTAAAAAGCAAGTTCTTCCACCCCTTTTAAAGAAAGATCCAGGAGTTAAATCCTCAGCTGTAATTTTTTAGTCACTTGTAATGGTTTTGAAGCAGTTCCTTTAATTCAGCCACCTGTGTCCATTGACCTTCACTTAATGTTACCTGAGGGTTGGCCATGTCCACAAGAAAGGGTTTCAGCTCAACCAACCGCTCAATCAACAAATAGGTACTGCCCCACCGAGTGGCTTGATCTACAATTGCCCCTATCCCAGCACGACTCTTCAAGAAGAATCAATTTTAGGGTTCGGGCAGCAATAGCCAAATTGCCTCACCTTGCCAATCAGAGTTCCAGCATGTCCCTCTTGCAGACTGTCTCTTATGCCAGCTGCAGGGGTGTGCACAGCCAGCGCATGTGATAAATATGACAAAATTTTTGAAGCAGCTTCAGCAAGATCTAATTCTAGAGTATCATGTTGCTGTTGTTCGTAGGAATATTCTGTTTGTTCCTCAGTTACAAGATCAGGACTTTGGCCTTCCATCTCACACATACTGAATCCAAAGTTTTCTTCTAACTGTTGTTCACCTTCCTTATTCTCATTCATCAGTTTAATTGTACTTGTCATATTTGAAGCCTTGTCTGTTACAATAGCAAGAATCTGTTCTTTTTTGAGTGCGAACATTTTCACTAAGGCCTGGAGAAACTGACTGGTGTGATGAGTTTTTGTGTCCTTTACGCCAGTGTCTTCGTAACAAATTTTTTGTTGTCACAAACAAAATCGAAAAATTATTAGCAAAATAGTTCACTCTGTGACGTGTGCAGGCGTCCATTTTAAGATATATAAAGCGTCTCTTGAGAATCTTTTTAAGATCTTCTTTTTGGGTTAAGGGCTTCTTCAATCACAAATTTTCTAATGCTTTTCTTTCCAGAGAAACACCAAGTTTGCGGACCATTTCCCTCCTTTAAGAACTGTAAAAGCTGGTCGATGCAAATAATGATAATGGTACACCCGTCCTTCACAACAACTGTATGAGCTGGCTTTTAAACACATTTTGCTGTCATTGTTACAGCATTTTGTCACTTACAAAATATCTTGTTACTGATTTTTGAGACACTCTTTCGTCCTCCTTTGCCTGACGGGAAGTGCTGGCACTGGTTTTTTGGTTCACTCTGATCCTTCTCATCACAAAATTGAAAACTTCTGAGTGGAAGCGGTTTAAATGTCTTTTTTAGTTTGGGAAGCTCTCGTAGGAGCGTTTTTAATCGCTTCCTGAGTATGCACTGATTTTAACATCACAGCATTTGTTTTTCATCTGGGTCACTTATCTTTCACTGACACACAAAATATTTTTTTTCTTCCGTTAGTGTGAAATGCTCAAAGACAGCTGGACTTCAATAGGAAGCTTCTTAGACATTTTATAATAATATAAATTTGTCCCCCAAAATAATTTTGTCCTAGAAGAAAAAAAGGTATATTGTAATCTCTGAAAGAATATCGAGTATAACTTTGGGTAGAAATAAAACAAACTTTGCATAAATCAATAGTACAGATATGTCATGACAAATAAAAAGTATGTAATATGTGTTTTTATTAATATTTTACTCTGAACTCTGGATAACAGGGCCTGAAAACTGTCTTGGTCTAAACTTTTTGTTGCCCATAGCAACCAATCAGAGCTCTGCTTTCATTTTTCCACAGCACTATATGAAAGGGGGACTCTGATTGGTTGCTATGGGCAACAAAAACTTCTACACCTAGACAGTTTTCATTACATCAGGCCCTGGGTGTTTTACATCATACTGCTTCAAAGTCTACAAAGTGAAACTACTACAGTGCTTTGGCAGCAGCTTTTACAACTACATAAATTTCTCACATATGTGTTTTCTGTATTTCTAAATATGAGATGTTAGAAAACAGTTTCCCCCTTAAATTTTATGTATAAGCATATATAAGCCATCAGAGCAGCTAATCTCTCCAAACAAGAGCTCAGATGAGAAGCAAAATACACATAAAGCATACAGAGAGAACATATACTGGACCCAAATTTAATTATGCACAGTTATTGAAAGTTTAGATATGCTAAGAAGTACTTGCCTTAAAGGTGTTTTCTCAGCACGATGATTCACCTGCTGACAAGCATCACTCTGTCTCCTCAGGCTGTGGGTGGGTCTCCAGCAGTGATTAGCATATATTAACTTCAAGCCCTTCTTTGAAAGAGGGAGGAAATTGTGTTCTCCAACACAATTACAGATAAAGTCAAGCTTTCCAGTCCTCACATCACAACACTTGTATACTTTGCTTACTAGATAATGGTGCTAAACCCTTTTAAGTTCACTCAAAAAACTCAGTCCCATCATTCCGTGGGGTGAGGTTACTCCTCTCTGCTAATCAGATAAGTCTTTCTGGTATGCAGGTTACCATAGAAACCTGTTGCAGTGAGAGACCTGCTGAACTGTCTATAGTTTTATGACTGAAGTAAAATCTTTCTGACCAAAATATTTACAAAATGTTGTCTATAACAGTCCCTTTATGTAGTGAAGCAAACTTCTTTAAAACCTGTTTTCTTCTAGCAGATCTGTGATGATGCAGCATTCATTCCCAGTGCCTTTTCCTCTGATCTGTAGCAAGAAGCTTCACTACTGAGCAGTACATAAATTGCAGCACACATTCATTTCAATTAAGAGCCTAGATGCTTATATAAGGAATAGAGAAACCTTTAGGCCCCGTTACACGATTATTTTGAAACGCGGATTGGCCGGCCCGTACTGCGCGCTCGGATTTGTTCCATAGAGAACAGTTTGGGTTCCGTCGCTCCTCCCTGCTCGGGGAATCCGCCACAGGGGAGAAAGTGGGCATGAACATTATTTACGGCGCTTTACGCGCCGTAAACAATGCATTTTCTATGGGGCCGGGGGAGCGGCGCCCCCGCCCGGCGCTCTGGCCCCGCCCCCGTCCTTTATTCAACGCCGGATTTTCGAGCGCCAACCGGCTCACAAATCCGTCGGGAATAAGCCCTGTGAACACGGCCTAACAGGACATTTCATTATTTCACAAATTCTTATGAAAATATATTCAGCACATACTGCAATGAACTAACTGTACCAATTTATTATATATTTTGGGAGTCAGAGTCGGTCGATTTTATTCCGACTCCACCAAAATGGGCACCGACTCCGACTCCACAGCCCCGTTTTGTCCACCCCCTTTTTTTATGTTTGATGTGGAATTATATCCAATTTGGCTTTATAACAATTCTTTTTGTGGTTTTCCATTGAAGACAAATTAAATGAAGATAATAATACCAAAGAATTTGTGATTGCAATCATTTTCAGGAAGAAACTGAGTATTATCTGACAGAATTGCAGGGGTGCCAATACTTTTGGCCACCACTGTAAAAGACACCGCCATGTGAACATACCCAAACAGTTGGGGCTGAGTGATATGGCCTAAAAGTAAAATCTCAATTCTTGGGTGCATTTTCGTTTGTAAAACCATTTCAAACAATTTAAATAACTGAAAGCAGCTTGCTAGTAATAAAGACAGTTTAATTGCAGTGCAAAAATGCAACATGTGAAAGTACAATTCAACAGAAGAATTATACACACTGATTTGCCACAGCAGTAGTACACAAGAAGATCTTAATATATTCCAGGTGAGTGTCATATGCTGCAGTGAAAGTACATTTATTCATGTGCAGTAGCTTAAGGATGCTTTCACATGGTGCAGTTCCAATTAAACTGCCTTTATTACCAGCAAGCTTCTTTCAGGTGTGTAAATTGCTTAGAAATATGTTTCAAGTAATCCGTTACTGTGTTTGAAGTCTTGTGGATTACAAACACACTAATTGATTACTCACTTTCCATACAGTTTAGATAAGTGAAAGAAGCTTGCTGGTAATAAAGGCAGTTTAATTCGAGCGCAGTTAAAACTGCACCAAAACTGCGCAGTGTGAAAGCACCCTGAATAAAAAAAATAAAAATGACTGAAAACCTATAAGGACTGGTTTTATTTTGGCTTCTTGGTTAAAGTGGTTTTCTCACTGTGTCTCGTCAGCTTGTGTATGGTTCTATAGCAGTGATTAACAGGTTTAGCTTCTCTGTAACTAGCTGAGAATTACAAAGATGTAAGTGCAGGAGATTTAATCTTCAGTAAACAAAGCTACAAAAGCTAATCTTGTTAGAGATAGAGAGTCTTCTCTAGAGTAGCTCCATCAATGGAGTCCTTGCCCTCTCTCTCTCTCATCAGGAAGAAAGATTATAAATTATTGTGGTAACTAGAGAAATCTGTGTGCACACGGAGCAGACAAAATTTCTCTGATCTTATGATCAAGATAAAATTAAAAAAACTAATGTATTTGGATAAAGTCTTTAATTACCTGTCCCTACATGTTGAACGCTAATATTTGTAGTAAGAAGACCCCTTTAAGGACTGCAGGAATTTCAATTTTGTTATTGTGTTGCTGCATTTAAGGTAGGATCGGACTGTCCAGTAGTCGTGTGTAGACAGAAACAGGGATGCATGACTTTGCTGGTAATATCACGGTTTCATTGGTAATCGAAACAACTGGAGTTGCTGGAGGGTTTTTTTTTGCACACAGCTACTGAACTTTATTTTTCTGTCAACACAGACATAGGGAGACTTATTTTTGTGGAAAGAGTTGCATTATTTTATTGGCATCATTTAATGTGCCATATAATATGTTGGGTGACCAAAAGCAAAAAAAAAATTTGTGTGTATACAAGGGGAAAAAAACAATGCAATTGTCCACTGTTTTTGAGTTTCTTCTTTTAGAGTTAACTGTTTGGTATAAATTTCATGGTAGCGTTATTCTGAGGATCAATGCCTGGACAACTAGGTGGCACTCCATGACCACATTGCAGGGATGGGGGCAGGGTGATAAATGAGAGACAGCCTCCTGTATGGCTGCCTAGATCTGGGCAATTGAAGGCAGGTTCTGGATGTAACTAACAGTCAGCATCCGCAGTGTATGGAGAAGGTTCAGCTCCATAGTACCTTCCCAACATTATGCCATATATATATATATATATATATATATATATATATATATATACATCAAATGTCAGAAATGGTCCTACCAGGAGGTTGGGCTTAAAGGTACTGTCTCACCATGCTGTTCTACAGACCAAAAGCAGCTCAAGATCCATGCTATGTTTTCATGGTTATGCTGTGGGTGGTTCTAAGGAAGTGATTAGCATACCAGCTCCATATTTACAACTCTTATAATGACATCGACATGTGGACAGGGCTTTGGAGTCGGAGTCTGAGTCGGAGCCTATTTTGCAGGAGTCTGAGTCGTCATAAAAGGGACCGACTTCGACTCCCAAAATATATATTTAGTTGGTCCAGTTAGTTCGATGCAGTGCAAAGAGCAAGAGGAATTGTGTCCGGCCAGTGCTACTGCTCCCATATCTTCAGCCTCATCACATGAGGAGTGTAATTGATGACATGGAGCAGGCAAAGCGCTTCCCCCAGGGGAAAAGATTCCGCTCCCATGACAAACAGATTCTGAGCAAAATTTTTCACCTGTTTTCTAAGAAGTAGAATAGTTTAACCATTCATCAAAACTGACTGTGGCTGAGGCAATTCCTTTATACCCTGACATTGTTACAGATGTTGCCCCTGTGGTCAATGCTTTGCCCCCATCCCAAGTTAGTGTAGAGAGGCCGTTCTCTAGCCTGGAAATAACGAGATGAGATGTGAGGTCATGTATGCAGAATCTGATGGAAGCAATACTATATCTCAGGACAAATTCAAAGACTTCACAAATGTTCCTGCAGTGTTTTGCATATTGACAATTTTTTTGTGTCCTAAAGTCATGTCCAATAAATATATTTTACACTGACAAGCAAAATGGTAACAATGTTTTGAACTTGTGACTTTCAGGCTCCATATCTCACCCTCCACTACAGCTTTGCACATGAGGCTACTGTAATTTTATATACAGTCATCTTACCTATCTTATACATAAATTTGACCTGCAAGTAATTAGCATCTGCTTAGTACTGCAGATTCTTTCCTGTAACTGTATTGTTACTGTTTTGCTCCTAAAAAATCAAAGTGTTAATTTTTATTGTTTTGTTAGTATTTGGGAAATCCACCTTTGGCTTTCAATACTGCCTGAATCCTTCTGGGCTCTGAATCAGATTCAAGCACATCTTGACCAAAGTCTGATCCCAGATCTCTTCTACACATTCCTAATGTTGGTGCAGATTGGACTTGGATACAAATACAGCTTTGTCTTCAACTCTACCCACAAGTGTTCAAAAGATCAAAACATTGTTACTCTTTTGCTTGTCTGTTCTACCTAAATAGCTTGATTATTGTATCATAAGGTGATAAACAGCTTGATGTCACCAATTTACTACAGTAAAGTTATCACGTAAACATGCGCCATGTATGAAGGAGTCAGGAGTCGGGAGTTTGGGAAATTGAGGAGTCGGAGTGGGGGCTTCGGCTTGCCGACTCCACAGCCCTGCATGTGGAGATCTCATCCATTGTGCAGAGCGCTTCAAAGTAAATACTAAAATTAGTCTCCTTTGTTTGTTAGAGATTACACACATTGTTGTGTGCGCCTATCTGTAGAGAGAGAATGGGAGAGCAGGTCAGTAACCAGAGAAACCTGTGTGCAGTCAGAGCAGATACAATCTCTTACCTCCTGACTAGGCAAAGATTAAGAGACATGTATTTGGAAAAAGTCTTCAATTACCTGTCTCTATAAGTTGAGTAGTGAGACAACCCTTTTAATTCAACTTCACACTTCTGGACAACTGCAGAGTTTTAAAGACTTGCATGGGTGAATAAATCAAATTAATTGCCCACCCCTATTAACTCTTATTGTCAATTGTTGGAGCATGAATATACAGTTAGCACTGGGTTCTTCCGTGCGAATAGTACATGCAGATTATAGATTTTTTTAAAATCTTATTTAGATGGTTTTACCAGTTCTTAAGTCCACTATTGTTTAATTCACTGCTTCAGAAGAAGATACTGAAAATATTAATGGAATATTCATATGTAAATTGTTTTTAGTCTTTCAAGTAATTCTCTTATTCGAAACAATCTACCATGAAGATACATAACCAGCATAATTTCCTACAAGTTGCTCTATCATCCAGCTTTTACACAGTGGAACCTTTGTAATCCATGAGACTACCTTGTATTAGTATAGAATTCAAAGCAATTGATTGGTGATGTCTCACCAAATCTTTAAGGCTAAAAATCTTTATACACTTATTGACAAAAAATAGAACAGAAACAAATTTCAGATTGATGCAAAACTCAGCATGTAGTTATACCCTGTTTCCCCGAAAATAAGACAGTGTCTTATATTAATTTTTGCTCCTAAGGACGAGCTAAGGCTTATTTTTTAGGGGATATCTTATTTTTTTAATGAACAAGAATTCACATTTATTGTTGAACAAAACATCAACATGTATTAATATACTGTTGTGATTTCATCACAAACATCAGCATAAGCAGCCAAACTCTGAATTGCATTAAAAAAATGCACTATGCCTTATTTTCGGGGGTGTCTTATTTTCGGGGAAACAGGGTATCTTGGGGAAAAAACCTAATTAAATACAGGTGTGGTCTCATTAGACAGTGGGGTAAAAGTGCTTACACACTGCTCTATAAAAAAAGGCTCTCGGAGACTACTTTCAGGTAGTATACCTCTTGGTGGTAGATTATTGACTGCTAGACGTGCCTCTATGATGCATATAAAGACATCTCCCCCAGTTGACAATCTTTGAGAGATGGGACATCATTGGACTGAAAGAAACAGGAGGTTTGCTTTGATGAACTGCCCACCATCTAGACCACTCTGACCAAGTTGTTAGGTGTTGTTGGGAGCAGTGGTTATATAATGGCACACATGACAAACTGGCTCAGGATGGCCTATACAGACAATCAGTAGACAGGATCGTTTCATATAGTGGATAAAAAAGAGCAGTTCCCACAGTCTCCTTTCGCATAGGTGCGAATGTCTCTGTTTGGGCTTTTATCAGGCACTTGACAAACGGAAATATGATGTGACAGCACCCATTACGTGTCCCGCCATTGACAGCTACCCACCATTGTATTTGCAGCAGTTTTGTGAAGGAGAAAACTGGACTACTATGGAGCCGTAGACTGCTGCTTTACCCCTCTCCTCTCTCACAGAGACTGCTGCTGTATTCCTTTCCTGTCTCACGCAGAACTCTTCTGCAGCCCTCTCCTCTATCACATATTGATTGCTACTGTAGCCTCATCCTCTTTCACATAGAGACTCCTGCCATAGTCTCCTTCTCGGTCACAGACACTGCTGCTGCACCTATAGACTATTGGTTCCTTGTTGGAACAGGAGGAAGATCCTGCCTGTGGTATTCAGTGCAGTGTAATTAGACCCACATGACCTTGGTAACATCACAATCACATGACAATGGTTCTGTAAGGGCTAATTACAACTACATTGCACAGGGATGGTGGTTCCGCAGCAAAACTGTGGCAAAATACAGACTATAACCTGTAGCTCTCCACACCCCCCACACACAATTGATCTTCCCACCTCTATCACCTCATCTCCAAGACTTCTCAATCAGGTCTACATCCAGTGGATGCAAAACCAGTTAAAAATGGCATCCAGGGAGCCAGGTGCAGAAGCATCGGGCAGCCTATGGTTAAAGCTGTCCTGGTCCCAAGGATGTCTTACGAGATCCAGTGCCCAGCAGGACACAGGTGACCGCCTCTAGGGTCACATACGGCCTACCTGTTTCATACCTTTGATGTACATAGATGCATCTCACAGCATTGCAAAGTTAGAGCATTCCTCATCCATCTCATTTTAACACAGTTAAAACTAGAAGAATAAATTAGGCAAACTAATACATTCTATGGAGTGGTTAGTAGAGGCCTAATCTGATCATCCTCCATATCTGAGGGATCAAGCTCTGTATGTGTCCATTACGCAATGAGGCTGCGCAAAGTCTTCTGTCACCCTTAAACAGTGGCATCCATAACGGATAGGTTACAATGACATGCATTTCACATATACAGTATGTTATGAGAAGCTATTGAGAAATCTCACATTAGATGGATGCCATTATAGCCCATGGGTGACCAATTAGGCATCCACCACAGTCTTCATCGAACACATATGTTGAGTGTTTTTGGGTGTAAAAAGTAAACGTCAAAGAACGTGAAGTGTATGAGGGATATTTATTTATTTTTTAAATCCTTTCCAAGCATTGGGTTTGTTAAATGCACTGGGTGCTATCGTTTGGTTTGGTGTTTCTGCTTGTTTTGACCACATCTTCATAGGCTAAGCCTGTTTAGCTATTGATGTTTGATGCTTGACTCACTCAGACTATATTGTTTCTGGATAAGGCTCATTGGCTTCTCTATTTCTGGTTTCAGCCTTTTCCCCTTTCTAGCAGAGATGGCCATTTAGTATTAGGCTAGATGTTTAAACAGGTTAATAGAAACATAGTTTGCAAGCATGCTGCGTACTTGTCCAGCACGGATTATTGCTAAGTGGAGGCATGGTCCTCTAGTAGAGCATATTGGAAAGAGGCTTATATTTGTGAAAGAACATATTAACGCTCAGTTAGGAAAAGGGGCACCTTTAGGCCATACATCGTTCACGCTTTATGCTTTTGGTGCAGTTGTTTTTTTTTTAGCCACATATAGAGAATAGCCTAAAGAAAGAATTGTAACAACACCTTCAAATCACATTCAGACACGGTAGATTGGCTGCACAGTCTGTGGTTGCTGTACGGAGAGAGAATTTTGGTCTATTATGTATTCGGGTATTAAATAATGAATTCTGCATGAATTATGTTTAAAGGGATTTTCTCACTACAATGATTGGCTTTTAACATGTAGGGAAAGGTAAATAAAGACTGTTACCACATACATTGCTGTTTTGATTTTACTTTGGTCAGGAGATGATAGATTTTATCTGCTCTGAGTGCACACAAGTTTCTTTGGTTACTGATCACTCTTCTGATCTCATTGCTCCAGGTTACCATCAGTCAGACAATTTGACCATGGTGAGACACTCCCTGCAGTCTTATCTCTGGCAACAGAGTTTGTTTCCCTAACTATCCGTCTTTTGCAATGGAATCTGCAACAGCAGTTTCAAACTGGACCTCTGATGCAGATGTGAACCTAGCCTAAGTTTTTAAGTGCTCTGCCACATATAAGCAATGCCGACATATGTGAAAACCGGTATGTGTATGTATGCATATTACACATCAAACACATCTTTATATATATATATATTTTATATATATAATTTATATATATTATATATTAAAATATATACATACATACATTACTCAACACAGACATTATATATTATATACAACACACAACCATATTTTATGTATATCTTTTTTGTTCCTTTTCTTTCTATTCTGTGTAGTGCCATTACTCAGTTATTCCTCCTTAATGAAGTAATAACTAGGTGTTTCCACTTTCCTTAAAAAGGGGCATTGCTCAATAAATTAAGAAAATTAGAACCAAAAGAAAGGTTGCTTGAAATTTCTTGAACAAATAAACTCATTTTTCTTGTAGGGCCTACCACTATTTTTTAAGTAAACTATATGCTATATAAGAAATCCATACTCTAGTCATCTATTATGTAATCATTTAAGAGGTTTGCTCACTTTGAAAACATTTTCTAAATATGGTGGTCTTTTGATTTTAACCTGGTCAGAAGATGATAGATTTTATCTGCTCTTGGTGCACACAAGTTTCTCTGGTTACCATCCTGCTCTCCCTTCCTGATTAGACAGAGAGCAGGGAGTGACGTCACCAAAGATTGGCACCCATGACGCAGGCAGCTTGAGAACAGTCGGACAGAGCGATGTTCATCTCCAACAAGATTAGATTAATTTGTGAAAAGCACTTGTATTCACTCTTCAGAGCACTGTAGTTTTGTTTATTGAAGATTAAATCTCCTGCACTTATGTCAGTGTAACGGTTCAGCCAATTATAAAGGCGCTAAATACGCTAATCACTGGTATAGAACCACCCACAGTCTGACTAAAATAAAAGGGAAGACGCAGCAAGATCTCTTAGAAAATACAGGTGGTGAAGTAACAAAGAAGTTTAATAACAAGAAGATAGCATTTACCACCAAATACAGCAGGAACTATAGAGAAATTAAAGCAATATTCCATAAAAATGTTAATATATTGCAACAAGATGAAACCTTGGCTGAGATACTGGAAGACGGAGTGGTATGCATTCCGAAGAGAAATCAGAGTATAGGGAATTTAATTTCACCTAGTACCTTTAAAACAATAGCTACACAGGGAAGCACTTGGTTAGCCCAAAAGGTTTTTTTTATGTGTGGAGGTAACAGATGCAAGGTCTGTAATTTGAGTATTAAAACAAATGTATTCAAAGATGCTAAGATGTCAGAGCAATTCCAGATAAAACACTTTATGAATTGTAACACACACCATGTGATATATATTATTGAGTGCACAATATGCCCAAAAAAATATGTGGGCAGCACCACACGTAAACTTAAGACTCGTATAATGGAGCACATAACAAGTGTTAGGAAAAAACAGGTATCTATGTCATGAGCTGCCAGACACTTTCTAGAATGTCATAAAGGGAACACAACTAGTTTAAAATACTATGCTATAGAACAGGTCACATGCCCCGAGAGAGGTGGTGATTGGGACAAAAAAATTGAGATTAAGAGAGGCCTACTGGATTCTTAGGCTAGGGACGAGGACTCCGCAAGGTCTCAATTATAGAACAGATTTATTTTATATATATATTAAATTTTTTTATTTATATATATAACATGAGGTGTTTTTCCCTGTAAACGGCATATACTATTGATACCTTGCATACAATTATATACACATAAGTGTGTTTCCCTTTACATGGAATACGTTGATTGATCATGTGATTGGAAAACTGTAGCCTATTGGTTTTAGATTTATTTTAAATATAGCAGCCAAATATGTAAACATTTACTGTGAACAAGAGTGTTAAACTCGAAACGCGTCAGTCAGCTACAGTTTAGTATGCTGTGACATACGTTTGTGCTATGCTGTGATTTTAACTTTCTACAATAGAGCTGTGTGTTTACCTATATCGGAGCCGGGAGTCTGTTGCGGTGCAAGCCTCGTTGTGAGTAAGCGCCAGGAAACCCAGTGTGGAATTGGCAAATTTTCTAAATATGTTGGTCTTTTGATTTTAACCTGGTCAGAAGATGATAGATTTTATCTGCTCTGGGTGCACACATGTTTCTCTGGTTACCATCCTGCTCTCCCTTCCTGATTAGGCAGAGAGCAGGGAGTGACGTCACCACAGATTGGCACCCATGACGCAGGCAGCTTGAGAACAGTTGGACAGAGCGATGTTCATCTCCAACAAGATTAGATTAATTTGTGAAAAGCACTTGTATTCACTCTTCGGAGCACTGTAGTTTTGTTTATTGAAGATTAAATCTCCTGCACTTATGTCAGTGTAACGGTTCAGCCAATTATAAAGGCGCTAAATACGCTAATCACTGCTATAGAACTACCCACAGTCTGACTAGGCAGTGCACGTCTGAAACTGCCGCTGACTCTGTGAAACTGACTTTTTTTTAATAAAAAAAGTAAAGTACCAAGAAGGAATTTTTGGAATACAATTAAACTTAAAATGTGTAAATAATGATAGTACATGTAAGTGATCACAATATTAGAGCAATATATGGGAATAGAGAAACATGTACAATTGAAAGGGGGTTCTAGTGGTGCTCTTTTGGCCCATCTTAAACCTGGAGACAACATACAGTTGGGCATGGAGACTGAACACTCGTAAGTTGCTCAAGCTGGTGTCCCAGCTTGTTCTCTAAATGCTCGACTGATTATAAATCTGGCCACCAGGCAGGTCAAGAAAGTACTGCAATCTGGCCGAGACATTCCTGGGAAACATTTGATGTGGGTGGGCGAGCATTATCCTGCCGAAAAATGCCAACCCTTCCATGTGAGGCAACACATGTGGCCAAAGGGTGTCCTGCACATATCGCTGAGCTCTTAGGGCGCATCCCCACGGCATAGGACAAATACCGGCCAGTATTTGTCCTGTTTTGCGCCCGTCCCCACGGCAGCGTGGGGGACAGCTTTTCTCCGCGATGAGCGGAGAAAAACCCTCCCCCTTCACATTGAGAAGCACATTTTCCGTACGAAAACCGGACAGAAGATGGTGCTTGCTCAATGTTTTGCCGCCGGACTGCCGGTGGCAAAACCGCCCGACGGAAAATCCATGCAGTGGGGACTGCTGCACAGGTTTTCCATAAAGCACGATTGTGCTCATTTTCGGATGGTTTTTCAGGCGGTCTGAAAAACCGGCCGAAAACCCGTGCCGTGGGGACATGGCCTTAGTGTCCCTCGAATCATTATCTGAGGTGACTGCCGTATACAATGGCTCCCCAGACTGTCACACCAGTAGTCTGGGGAGCAAAAGCTGGAATGACACGCTTACCACAAGGTCTCCATTCTCAAAAAGACGTCGCATCCAAAACAGAACCTGAATGTGTCGCGAAGTACAATACATGTAACGTCAATGTAGCATTAACACTAAATATCATTTATTATTTAATACCACGATACATAATATACCAACGTTCTCTCTGTATCCACAGGCTATGTGCAACCAATCTACCATGTTTAAATGGGATTTTTGAAGGTTACAATTCTGCCTTTAGGCTACACTCAATCACTAGCAAGAAAAAAACTGGTGCTGATTCACCCTCAGAATAAGCATCCAATCTGACTGCAATCTGCATTATTTTGAATGGAAAAATCAGCATCCTTGTTCACGAAACGGCGATTTTAATCAGCGCCAACTTCATTTTAGAGCTGAAAAAGAATGGACATGTCAATTCTTGAGGCGGATTCCGCACCGAATTCTCACATTACAGTATATAAGAGGCGTGAGCGATTACAGCTCCGGGACCTTGCAAAAGTTCAACAGGCTTAGAGACAGAGACAGGGTCTTAGTCCAAATACGAGTTTTCCCATATTTTATTCAGGGGAAAAAATACAGATGCAAAATAAGCAGTAAACAAAGTCCAGCTCGTATGAGCACTTTCTATACAGTGTAGTTTAATTCACTAACACCTTGAGGCAAAAACAGTTGTGTGGCAGACACTGGCTTCCTCCAGTATAACGCCTCTCAGGCCCAAATGGTTAGTCCAGAGTAGTAGCCACACCTAGTCAGCTGACTTTCTGACTTTATATAGGACAGACAAAAAACAACCATCCCAAAATAATTAAGGACTGGGAATCCTTCCTAGTATAGCCATACAGTATCTCCCCAAAATTCAAAAGGAAAATCCACTTATGGAGAATACTTGATTAAAATTTACCTTTTATTATATAGACCCTTATAAAAATTACAGAAACTATTAAACCCTACACTAACTAAGCCATAATACAAAAAAAATTACACTACTTACCTACCTATCAAAGGGGAGCCCGTCACAATAAGGACGACCCCTGCTGGAACCTAAGCTACTACTCTACTATCCCTAGTTATGCCCTATGATATCTTCCTAGGGCAAGTTTGATACTATACTGTCAATTAATAGAGATTTTAACATAGTATCCAAAACCACATAGAGGTATCTAATTTACACACTAGTCATATACTGTAAACAATTTTAGGATAGAAAACGCCTATATTGTTAAAAACCCAGCCAACGCGGTTTTCCCCCGATGTTTAGCAGGATTCATCAGGGCAACATTCCAGAAAGGCGCAAAAAGATACTCTATCAATAAGAATACATAGATACACTCCTAAATACACCGTCACACATAGCTAGATAGGAGTATACTGCGGTCGATCAAACATATAATATAGAGGATAACATTCCGTGTGTTTGTTTACATCTGGTCACGGAGAATGGGCGCCAGGAAGTGGTCTTTTGGCCCGCTATTTAAGGTGAGTAGCTACATGCTTTATTGTCCTTCCTACCATAGAAGCTGACCACTATTTGCCGGTCCATAAAATTTTTTGGGTGGTACGTTATACATGCAACAGAATGTTACCCTCTATATTATATGTTTGATCAACCGCAGTATACTCCTATCTAGCTATGTGTGACGGTGTATTTAGGAGTGTACAATGCATTGTGGGCATCGTGACGTCACCAGACAACCCGGATGCTGTCATTCAGCATCCGGGCTGCCTGGTAGGAGACCAGTACCGGCGCTCAGCGCAGTTACTGCGCCGTGTAAAGGGCAGCGGGAGTCCTCCTCCCGCCGCAGCTGCGATGTCGCGACATCGGGGGGGTAATCCCCCGCGGGCCGGAGCTCATCGGCCGTGGGGGATGCGGCATGATGCCAGCGGTAATATCCCGCTGGTTCCATGCCGCGATCTTTGCGCGCTCCGCCTGTGAGCGCGCAAGATCCCCTTGGGACGTACTCATACGGCAAATTGGGGGAAAAACCCTACCCGACATTGCCGTATGAGTACGACAAATGTCGGTAAGGGGTTAAAGAGGGGGGAGCAGAATGCATTTCTCACATTAGTTCCATCATTTCAGGCTGCATTTATAACTGTTTACACCAAGGCAGGTATTCTAGTTACAAGGATTCTGGGAGGGAGGTGACAGCTCTCCAGGCATGATAACTGACCACTGCAGGAGATTTGGAGAGCTGTGACATCCACTCCCTGCCACTGCTCGCACAGAATGAAAAAGATGACTCAGGAGGGAGCAGGAACAGAAAGGGGGTGTGATAATGTCACCACTCTTCAGTGAGTGAAGACATGCCCAACTGGGAAGAGAGACCCATCCATTGATTTTAAAATCTAAGCAAATGAAAAAGCTCAGATAAATGCAAAAGACTGTAGTGAGAAAACTCCTTTAAGGTATATATTTTCCTAAAAATGTTAAAGGGGTTGTCTCACTACATTGATTCATCTTACCTCAGTCCTGTTTCCTTGGTTTCATTTTGGATTCAGGAGCGCGTTTACTGGATTCTACTAGGTGGCAGTAGAAGCCAGGCCTGTAGCTATAGCAACCAGTTTTCACAGCCTATCAGGATAGATCCAACAGATCTGTAGCTATAGGGACCTGAGGAGCTGATGCAACCCATACAAGAGGGGAGATCTCAGAATAGGTAGGACACTGGTAATGGATACATATTGCAAAGTGACTTGTTTTTGCAAGATCTTTAACATAAAAAGCATTCCTTGTAGCGAGACAACCCCTTTAGCATGTTTTTTAAAAAAATTAAACCTTTTTCCAATATGTTTATTAGGGCCCATGCCCCCACTTAGAATAACCCGTGCTGGACAAGTACGCAGCATGCCTGAAAAAACTGGGTTTTTTTAAACCCTTTTTTCAAATCTCCCCTAATACTAATTGGCCTCTCTGTAAAAAGAGGGAAAGGCTGAAACCAGAAATATAAAAGCCATTGAGCCTTATCCAGAAACAATATAGTCTGAGTGAGTCAAGCATCAAACAATAGTCAAACAGGCCTAGCCAGGGGTCAAAGCCAGGAATATGGAGATGTGGTAAAAACAAGCAGAAACACCAAACCACACAATAGCACCCAGTGCATTTAAAAAACCCAATGCTTGGAATGAATGAAAAAAGAACAAAACGAAAAAAACAACAATGAAACTTGCTGTTAAATTTTGTCATAAAAAAAAAATATTTTATATATAGCTGTCACCAAAGGTATAAAAGTGATGGAGGATGGGAAGCCCGCATGTTTTGTGTGTAACCAGATCTATATTTGGCCTTGCAACTGAAAGTTTGTGCAATTATTTTGAAATTGTTCAAAAAAAAAGCGCTCAGAACGAGTCTTAAATAAATTTTAAAAAAAAATGATCAGCTTTCTTTTAAGCCCAAAACCAGGGGTGGGAAATTAATTTCCATGGGGCCCCTGAGAAATTGGAATAGATATAGAGGGCCGCTAATATATTAACTAGTTCTACCAATATATATACGATAGACCTGGAGTGTTGTAAACTTTATCAAAGATTAAGCCCTTTAAACCCCCTTAATACTGTTAGGACTTCCCAAAGTAGTAAAATTATATGTCCCCCACTTAGGTAAAAAGGGTCCCCAATAGGGAAAAAGGTTATATTCCCCCTAGGTATATAGGCAGGTTAAAAAAAGCAGGGTTTTAGGCCCCCGTGGGAATAGGTGGGTATTGGTTTCCCCCGTGGGTCATAAAAAAAGGTTTATGTCCCCCCGTAGGTATATAGTTAGGTTTTTATGTCTCCAGTAGGTATATGTTGGTTATATGTCCCCCGGGTTTTTAATTGTTGGGTTATATGTACCCCAGTAGGGTATATGTTGGGTTTTATATTTTCCCTGTGGGATATAGTTGTTTATGTACCCCAGTGGTACTTGTTTCAAAATTGACCAACAGAAAAAAACGAGCAAAAAAAAAGACAACGAAGTTTTTAAAAGTTAGGGATCTCTTTTCGTTCTTTTTTTTTCACAGTTTAACAAAACGAGGAATGCTGGAAAAAGGGCTGAAAGTGTGTGCAGGGGGGACTTTTGCTAAGGGCCTTTCAAGGCAACAGGAAAAATTTTCCGGTCATTTTTTCCCCGCCCTTTTGTCCTGTTTTGTCCCGTGCACAGGGGCCGCGGTGGGGGGCTTTTTTTTGGGTTGGGGAAAAAGCCCTCCCCCTTACATAGGCATGTACATATTCTGTCTGAAAACCAGATGGAAAAAAATAAAACATGCTCAATATTTTTGGGGGGCCGGCGGGGGGGCTGAAATACCGCCGGACGAAAATCCATGCGTGGGGATGCTGCACGGATTTTCCATTAATTTTTTAAAAACCCCCGGAAAACCCGGCTGAAAAAGTGCCGTGAAGACATGGCCAAAAGAGGGATAAGAGTTAAAAAAACCGCCCTTTGTGGATTGTTAAAGGAATGTAAAAAAATGCTTTTGACAAATTATGCATTTTTTGTTTATCAGGTACCATAGATAAAAAACCATCCCCATCACTTATTTAGGTATTTTTAAAATTACATATAAAATGTGTGTATTTTTGCTGGCCTTGTGGGATGAAATTTTCCGTAGCCTGCTACAATATTCTTTCCTTGTCTCTTTTTGGGTTTTATCTGCAAAGTTAGGCAGCGACTTTTAGTGCAACATTGGGAACCCCCAGCTATATGCGAAAAAAACAAAAACCCAATTGTGAGCAAACCTTGAAAAAAGGGTTCTCACCCCGAGGGAAACCCCCGGGTGGAACAGGAGACTAAAAAGCAACGCCTCCTTAAATTGCTTCATTAAGAAAATTCAATCAAAAACATTCAAATGTAAACGTTTTTTTTTTTTTTTTAAAAAAAGAGCGCCGGCCCCCTTTTAAAAAAGACTGGAGTCAGTCCCAAAAAAAGGCAGCGACAGTTTTGTTCGCTTGTTTTTCCCCCAGTGAAACTGCTTTGAGCTGGAAAAGTCAGGTAAAGGGGGAAACCTGGAGTCTACTATTGTTATAAATGCCCGTGTGCTATGAAGGAGTGAAGAAAAGGTACAACAAGTCCTCGTGTTTTGTGCCTGCAGTGTATTTTAGTGAGGAAATTTCCCTTTTTAAATGTACAAGCAACTAAACCCCACCCCCCCCTGCCGTTGGGATCTCCCCCAAAGGAAAATACAGTAGTGATCTCTGCCTGACAAAGTGAAAGTAAAAAAAACCTGTTTCCCCGTAAAACTGTGGTAAATCCCCGGATTTTCTAAGTTGTTATGAGAGAAAAGTTTTAATTTTTTACTATAAAATTTTTTGTGTTTTTGTGGAGGTGATGGTGCTCTTTAAAAACACGTCAGAACCGATCATAGATAAAGGAAAAAAAGGGCAGATTAGGGGTTCCAAATTATTTAATAAAATTGAAAAAATTTGCTTAAAGTCTTTACCTCTGGTTTTTCTGGGTTTACAATTTTGAGGTGGGCAAGCTCTACCCCTGTGGGTGATTATTTTTCTTGGGGTGTAAAACAGGAGCGGGCATTCAGGAAGATCAAGCGGCAAAAAAGTTTTTGCGCTTTCGTTGTTTTCAGGAAA
>JAODAL010050945.1:0-27032 GCA_025379985.1 Phyllomedusa bahiana | reverse complement strand
TGCAACTTGCCGAGTTTGCAATGGAGAAGCGGTCCTGCCCGGCCATAGCGTGGCTCAGAGGGGGTGTTCATGCGGGGGGGCCATCGTTCCCCCCAAGGAAACCCCTTCCACGGAAATGGGAATGCTGCCCTTTTCAAGATAAAACAGGCGGGAACGGCCGGGATTTCCACACACCAATCCCTTTAGGCGCAGACTACACACCATGACGCCTCACCCAAACTGTAAAATAGTCGGGGTTCAAACACCTCCTCACCCTATTCTGAGCCGCCACCCGCCTGATGCCCACTCTACAGTTTTCCATCTCCACCAACCATCTTTACTCGACATTGTCCACTTTGACCTCAGCGCTTTTTGTTGCTGGTCCCATGCCTCCACAGTATTATTGGCCACTGTCTGACCTCATCTGTTTGCGCCGGACCTACACACTGTGTCTTTGTGCCACGTCTGACCTCATGCGCGCTGTGGCTGCGCCGTGACCTACACCTGTGTCTTGCCCAATCTCTGGCCACTCCTTTTTTGCCCACCCCAAATGTCTTTGTCCACTGTCTGACCTCATGCTGCTGCTCCCCGTGCCCCTCCCACTTTTCATTGTCCCACCTGTGGCCTACCCCTTTTTTATCCCACCCAAAGAATTCTTTGGGCCCACTGTCTGACCTCATCTGCTGCTGTGGCGCTCCCGTAACCACACACTTGTCATTGTGCCACTTCCGGGCCTACTCCTTTTTTTCCACCTCCGAATGTCTTGTGCCACCTTAAACCTCATGCTGCTGGGGCTGCCGCCGTCACCCCCCAACTGTCACTGAGTTGCCCCCTGCCCCCTCACTTTTTTTTTTCCAGCTGTAGCCGCATGACTTTATCAGGCAATTCCCCCTTCATTTTTTTGGTCATTTTTTGCCCTCTTAAGTGCCCAGGGAATTTATAGTGAAACGTTCAAGAGCGGCGGGAGCAAAACTGCGGTCATACAAAACACAACAGATGAAGACCCAAAACCCAACCCCTCTCATATTTAAACAGGCACAATTTCACAGCCCCGCAGGCCTGCAGCCTGGAAATAGCTTTTTTTAACGAAATTTCATCCCAATAATTGGGGAACAATTTTTTTTTGTCAGAAATTCCCGGCGAATGAACAACCAAATTTTCGGGAAATTCGCTCATCTCTAACTGTTTTCCCGCAATCTCTATATCCCAATTCCTGATATAGTGCCGCCCTCGCGACAAATGCGTTGTTGGGGATTTAATTGATTTATGTTTAAAAGGTTTCAGCTTTTTTCCCAAGAAAAATTTTACAACTAATAAAAATTATTTTTTTTAATAAATACCCCCATGCCGCACGGCGCTGAGAGCCAAGATTTCATAGCGCCGATCTCTCCATAGACTAAAATGGGAAAGTAGCTTCGCGCCTGATTGGCTGGGATAGCCAAGCCCCCGCTAGTTCAACCAATCAGCTCTTTGCAGCATTTTTACTGTATTTGAATTGTCCCGCCTTTGATGTGATTGGTTTCAAACTTCTCCATGGGCTATAATGGGTCCCTGTCGCTCCTTTTCCCTGATTGGCCGAGATAGCCAAACCCCTGCTAGCTCAACCAATCAGCTCTTTTCTGCATTTTTACTGTATTTTGAATTGTCCCGCCTTTGATTCTGATTGGTCAATAGTTCCAAATAGGTTTTAATGGTTCACTGTCGCCCCCTATTCTAAATTGGCCGGTTTTCTGCCGACCAATGAGAATAGCTTTCCCAGAATTTGAATTACTGTATTTCCCGGCAATTTCCAATATCCTAATTCCTGAAAATTGCGCCTTTCTAGATTTTTTGAAAATAATTTTTTTGAGGTTTGAGCTCTTTTCTGAGAATGTTTTCCGCCTTTATAAAGGCGATTTTTTTCGGAATCATACTCCATGCCGCACGGAGCTGAGCGCCGAGATTCCTTTTGCGATCTTCTTCTATGTTTCCTCGCATGTTCCGTTTCTCACTTCACTTCGCCCCGCCGGAGCATTTTGACCAAAATAAACTAGGTCTACTGTCGGAGCTGCCGAGCGGGTGTAATGCGCCGCACTTTGCCGACTCGCGAATCGAACATGCCTCGAGTTTTCGAGCGCACCGCGTCCCCGGGCCCGGAACGCATACACGCGCCCACACCGCGCCCCCTTGCCCGCCCCTTCAGCGGGGCGCAGCTGAAAGTGGCGAACGCTGCACCTAACACCGCATCCCTGCGTCCGACAGGGGGATTCGGGCCGGAAGGCGCAGGTTACTCCAAAACACAGGCGAAAAGCCCGATCATACATGTCGCCCTTAAAGTAAGGACTTGCATTACATTACTTTATTGCCTCAGAACAAGGGTGTGTATCTGGGTGATTTGTCTATTTTAATCTTATTAAATTGGCATTATATTTCCTCCTGAGTTAAGCCTTCCATGCTTACGGAGAGTTTCACGCATCCCTCTGCATTTTTACATATATGCCATTTTACTTTTTAGATAATGTGGTGAAAAAAATGTTTAGTAGATTCGCTTCCTGATAACCCTTTATAATTACTCCTTTGTTACTTTTCAAAGGGTCAACATTTTCAGTTTTAAACTTTTTACTGTCTATATAATTGAAGAACATTTTAGGGTTAGTTCTACTTTCTTTGGCAATAAATCTCCCTGTTTCCAGCTTTGCTGCCCTTAATTGTATTTTTAACATATTTTTTCTTTTTAATAACTTTTAGTGCTTCTTCATTTCCTTTCTGTTTAGCAGTTTATTAAGATGGTTGTCATTTTATTAATTGCATTCTATACATTATTAAATTAATTACTGATTAATTAATAAATTAATTAATTATTTAATTAATTAACTATAGACATTTCTTGTTTATTTGTTTCTCATCTATTTTTCTCCAAGAAGGAATATACATCTCAAAATGCATATTTAACTCATACATGCAATTTTTGATAATTGTTTTGATTAACTTTGTTTGGAAGGTGGATGGAACAAAAAAATTCACTGTGTAGGATAAATAACCTGATGCTTTTTACCAACTTTTTTTAACTTTATTTAACGTTTATTTCTCTTTGGCTACTTTACCATTTGATTGCCTGTACAAAATAACACAACAGTTATGCACTGCAGCATTTTTTAATTTGTAACAATCTCCTATTACACCCTGGCATCGATCCCACCTCACAATAATGACAGACATAAGCACTATTATTAGGCCCCCAGATGCCATGAAATCAGAACAATATCCTGCAACTGCAATGTACATGGCTTATCCATGTCGCTCCTACTGTTTGATGTCTAGATACCATTTGAACTGAGCCATACACCCACCACGTATAGAGTGGGCTTAGATCCTTAGCCCCACCCATGCACCTGGCCCAAAGTTAGGTGTCAGGAATAGGTGAAGGTGATTGTACAAATATCTTATTTGAGATCTGTTCTTTTATTTTTTTAGGTTAAAAGCATCTCTGAGCTGATAGAACTTTGATTCCCTAAAGGTCAGTGTGTTTGTAGATCCTAGACAAAACACCCTATTGAAGCCCAAGTGGAAATTCATAACATTTTAATCACTATTTCCTAGGTGCTTCCAACCTGTACCTTTGCTATTCCCTCAGGTCTGTTGGCTAACATCAAATCCAATAGTTCTCTCCCGTGCTGAGAAAGTTGGGAAAGTTTTTTTTTTTTTAACTGTTTCTATTATTAGATCCATAGGTTTCAGTTTCCTGATTCATATCTGGATAGCTTAAGTTTCCAGAATAACAAAATCCATTTGCTGCATCATTCATTTGCCATAGTAGTAGATTTTCTGTTCATTATGCTATATTAAGTTTTTATAGTCAACTTCTTTTAATATTTTATTATTTTTTCTACCCATAGTAACTCTATCTTTTCATTTTCCACACATGCATCTTCCTATAGTGTGGGCTTTAGACAAGACTTTGCATAAAGAAAAACCTTCCCTCCTTTATGATTTTTTGGACCTTATCCAAAGAAACAGTAACCCTGTAAAGTAACCGAGTTTATTTTTCTTACTGATAAACTTAAACCCTTTAGACCCATAGACTTGCAGCCTGATGTTAAAATACCTCCATCACCAACGTCTTCCCCAATTGGCTAAGCTAGGAATAGCAGAACTGAACTGTCAATCACTGCTGTAGAACCATTCACAGACTGAACCGGAAGTGGGAGCCTGAAGCTGACTGCAAAGAGCAGGCTTTGTGGAACAGAGAAAGCCCTTTAAGAAAATTTGTGAAAAAGCTAAGTAAATCTGTTGAACTTCACATCCCTGTGATCTAAAAAGATCATTAATTTCAGAAAAACTAATTGCAAAACTATGGGGTTTGCATTTTTAGTGCAGTTACACTAGAAATGCTTTGCTAAATCTGCCTCAGTGTGATCTCTACAATCACAAAAAGATTCAATGCTACAGTATGTGAAGCTTGTGTTGATTTCACTTACACTTTTTATAAGCGGCACTTCTAAGAACACAGTTGAACTGTCAAGAATAATCCCTTTGTGTTCATTAGTAGTTCTTTAAGAAGAAATTGCTCCTCTGTAATATACGGTCTTCACACGTCATTAAAACTTGGAAAATTAGCACAACTGAGTGCACTTAAAGGGGTTGTATCATTTCATTAAATGGTCTTCAGAATAAGGGGACAGTGAAAAGAAGCAACTTTGCAATTGGATGTCCTTAGCAAAGCTGTCTTGTTTTCAATGTCTCCCTTATCTTCGTTTTCTGTAAACACTGTTCCCCAGTGCCAGTCGGTTTCCTCCTCCTTGAATTTCATTGGCTGCCGGCTCTACTAATTTACATTCTGTTCGGCCCCCGGTCATATTCACGGGAGCGCGCATTCCTGCCTCTCTCACTCAGAATAAGGGGCCGGCAACAATTTCACTCTGCACAGCCACCAGCTCCTCATTGACACTGCAGCTGCTTCTACAATTGGAAAACAGCAGAATTGTGCCTCGGTGGATTGTGTAAACATAGAAGGGAGACGGATCTGTGCTGTGGATAAGTTCATAGAAGACTGAATTCAACTGTAACAAACCTCCAGCTGTGAGAGGAGAAGAGATCAGTGCTCTGAGTTCATAGAAGACTGAATGCAGAGCTGTGGTATTTAAACAGCTCTTACAAAATAGGACTGCATAGGGAGAGGACAGTGACATGTGGACTCAGAGAGTGGGGGGGGCACACTGACTTGGGAGCAAGCATAAACAGTGAAGGGGGGGATGATGTCATCCCCCTTCAGTTAAGAAACACCCAGCTGGGAGGGCAAGAAACGCCCCTGGATTTTAGGAACTTAGAGAATCAAGCTTCAAGAAAACAGCAGAACTGATGAAGCGACACATCCCCTTTAATTTCTGCTTCTTAACGGCAATCTAGGTATCGCTTTTTCTGGGGTTTAACATGTTTCTTTTTATGATGTTCTGTTGCACAATGTCATCCAAAGCCATTAATGGATGAAACATACAGCATCAAATACATGATTCATTTACGGCTCAATTTCATATTGTCACCACTCTTATTACGGTCATGAAGGTGTTACCAAGGACTTTTGTGTATGCTAAATGGCATCTTTTGTTTCCCTTTGACTTGTCTAAACTTCAAACCTTCTCCCAACAGGCCCGAGGATAAATCAGGAGTCTCTTGACAAACAATAAACATTGAAGCTTTTCTTAGTAAACAGCATTTTTGTCACAAGACCTACCTGAAAGCTGAGGTAAATGCTTAGGGAGACATATATGAAGGAAGGTGCTTCGGAGTCAATTGTCGAGTCTCATTTTCAGTGCATAATGTGTCTGATATATGAAAGTGGTTTTTGTGCGATTAGAAATGGAGTCTAAAGATCGATGCGTCTCGCTTGTGTGTTAGGCGCATTACGAAACTTAAGGGCATTTGTAATGCGCCAAACATGTATTAAGGCTATAGATAGGCTGGAAATAAAAGAAAAGTCATTAGAATAGCATGTGAGTGAATAGAAACTATGGTACTGATCTTGCTTAGTGAACCACAGGTCCCAGCAAGACCTGTGGTGTGCTGGCTCTTTCTGTATGTAGAATAAAGGATGAGAGCAACAAAAATACATTTCAAATTTAATATAGTAAAAATTAAAAATGGTAAAATCTGAACAACAACATCAGTGGGTTATTTAATGTAAAACTAGTTTAGATTCTATTAAATTTAAATGCATTTTATAGCAGATAATTTTATATTTTGGGATATTTTATATTTTATATAAATTTTATATGATAACATTTTTTATTACATTTAAATCATTTAAAGGGGTTTTGCCACCATGTAATGTTGATGTGGGATCCTCCAAAATGGGTATTTAATCACTTTTCTAAATATATGTGATTACAAAAAGTGAAGACTCTGAGAGCTACAGCATTGCTCAATCCCCCTTAGTTACCTGAAAGCTTCCACTAGACACGACCGAGGAGCTGACAGGCCGTGCTTGCGTGAAACACTTCTTATCTGATGACAGGCAAAATGAATGAGCTTTTAAGTCACAGGGTAGAAAGTGCAGTCTATGAGGCAGTGTCTTGCTGTATTGAGAATCCACTGTTGTACTGTTTATTATTTCACTTAAGTTTTGAGACGCTCCCTTATTCCTCACTCCTCACCCCCTCTCTCTCAGCCCTGCAGCTTTCATGACTCAACGTGATTTGTTGACATTCTCCCTGTGCTGATAAGGAGAGGTAAGTAACTTGCGTCCTGGCAAATCCCCTTTAATTTTATATAGTTTGATAATTATCATAAATTACTTTTTATTATTGTACTGGTGGAAGTTGAGAAATAAGGGACATATTTTGCCATAATGGCAAATCTGGCTCCTCAGGCTCAGACAGACCACATTGAAATAGGTCTGCCTGTTCGGGCAGTAATGCACCTAGTTTTGCCAAACCACATTCATATATGTGTCTAATACTACGAATGTGGTGTTACACGCCCCCAGAACGCTCCCTCATGTTAGGCGCATTAGAAAGTGTTGAGTCTTATGAACAATGCGCCTAACATTAGGCGCATTAGACATTGTAGCCGGCTCACTTGGGCACATTTTATGCCAGAAAAGGGTGAAAAACCCGATCATAAATGTCTCCCTTAGAGTTACTTTGGGCTTTGTGTAGGGCTATCATGAAGTGTGGTTTTTTTTACCCTTTGTATAGTAAGCCAGTTAGTTTGGATTTATCCAAAATCGAAAAACAAAAAATTAAATTTAAAACTTAAATAAACCTTATAAAACACAGAAAATGAAATATAGAAATTGATAACATGAACAATATTGTCTCTAATCATCATAGATCACCATCAACAGTAGAAGCATCAGTAACTGTGTGTTGAGACTCATTCATATATGATATATATTCAATATATGTGAAAATCCACCTTTTCCAGCAGAAAGAGGGAGGGGAATTAGTCATAGAGAGGAATCTTTGTTAAAAAAATGCAGTATTGTTGGAACAGATAAAAGATATGGTCTTATAGGTAAATGATCGAGGCTAGTATAGTTTAGTCCCTATGGTAGAAAAGCGTCAGGTAAAGGGAAATATGGCCATCACAGAAAAAAAGGCAAAGGGTCAGGGCAGGCAGCAGGCAAGGGAAATAGTTATATTCTGGTAATCACTATATAAATCTTAATTGTTTTCTAAATTATGCAACGTTTTACTCAGACAAACAGCAGAATGGGGATGGCCCTTTAAATCTTTAAGTCTAATAAGAATACATATGTAAGAAAAACTATGAGTTTGCCCCCACCCCTAACAAGTCTCCTTTTGGATGAAGGGCCTGGCAGCCACCTCGCCAGGTGGACTAGGGTCAGGCAACTCCAGATGGTTAAAAGTGCCAGAGGTACAGACCCTACCTATCATATATTCAAGTATTCTATGGACATATTATACAAAAAACAGTAGATCTGGAATCAGCACCATTTATGAAAAGACAGGCTACATAGCAGTGTGTTAAAAAGCTTCCAAGAGTCTGACCCCAAGACTCTTACTCACAAGTAGTACAAAACAAATGGAGGCAGCAGCAGCAATTCAAAAAAGGTTACATTTATTCACCCATGTTCATATAAGAGGCTACGTTTCAGCCCTTTCATAGGGCAATTTCCAAGCTTGACATGTTAGCGCTTTAATCAATTATCCAGTACAAATATGCTTTAAGTGCCTTTCACATATTGGGGCAGATTTATGAAGGCAGTTGCGCCAGAATTCTGGCTCAATTTGCGGCAAAAATAATGTCTTACAAGGTTTTCCCCACATTTACTACATGTTTTAGACAGTTTAAAATGCTTCTGCGCCTCCTCTGACAAAGGGGCATGGTTTTGCTGGAAAAGGGCGTGGCTTAAATGTGACAAAAATGCGCCAGAATTTTGTCACAGTTTCTAGTGTAAAAGTAAGCCAACTTATAGGTGGTACAAACTTAGACTAGACAGTTCTAACCTGCGCCACATTTATCAACACTATGATAAATGTGGCGCATTGTAAGACTGTCTAGTCTAACTTTACGTTGTCTAAGAGTAAGACACTATTGCTAAATCTGATCCTTTGAGTTTCCCTATAGTTTCATATTGCAAAAAGGCTTTTCTCATTCTTGATAGTATACTGCCATATAGCATCTATAAATCATCTTGTAAAGAAACCTTATGTATAAGAGATAATGCAGACAAAAAGTAGAGCGCTGGTCCCTATCAACCAACTATGCCTCTTTTTACAAGGCCATGCCTCCTTTGTCAGACGAGGCTCAGAAGCTTCCGAAACTGTCTAAAACACATAGTAAATGTGGCAAAAAGCTTGTAAGACATTATTTTGCCGCAAGTTGAGCCAGAATTTTGGCGCAACTGTCTTGGTAAATCTTCCCCATTATTTCTTTCATTCTACATTATAACTTACAAATGTAAAAACTTAAATATTATGGACTTAAGTGTTTTAAAAGTTGCAAAATATTTTATTTAATAGCGATAACACTGAAAATGTTGTGGCAAAATGTAGCTGTCCTCATAACTGGTGCAGTCACTCAGCATTTATTTTCCAGCACGGTATTTCATTTATGCTGTACACCAGAATACACATAGCTAATCATTTTCTTGAGCTGCCCTAGATAAAATGTAAATAAATACAGACATTTTATACTGATTTACAAGAACCCAGCAGGTAAGAGAATATTTGAATTTCAAAATGTTGGATTCCATCAGCTGAAAAATATGCATAGCTCATTTCCCCAATATTGATTTTCTTGTGCAATAGTTTAAAAAAATATGTTTGATAAAAAAAATTGTGAAAGATGTGAAGAGTAAAATGGAACTGCTTCTAGAATCGCAAAGTTTTTGAGTGAAATCAAAATGATCAAATTATGTATTACTAAAAACTGAAGGTTTTAAATTACAAATGTAATTCTCTGTTCTATAAGTACTTGGTACTTCTTTAAACAAATAATGTTTCTTCCACAGTGGTTGCTACAATATCAGTATTTAGGGACTAAATGTTGTTATAAATGTATATTAGGCTCACATAGGTTTCAGGACTTGAGTTTTACAAGGTATTTGCAAACCAGTAATGTTCTTGTTTCTATCAGATCTTAAAGGAGTTGTCTCCCTTCAGAGTTTCATAGATGCATCTTGTCACTTCCTGGTCAGACTGTCTGTAATTAGCATACGAGCTCCATGCACTCAACTCCATCTTTTCAGTCTTCTAATTAGTTTAGATTAGCTTAGAAGCTTCTCTGAAACTGCTAGCAGGAGATTTATCTAACGTAATCAGTAGTAATTAGTCTTTTATTTGAAAGTTCAGATAACACACACACTCTCACTCTGGCTGCCCTGACCTGTGTGATGACATCACTCCCTGCTATCACATAGAACAAACAGCAGGGGAGAAAAGAGTACACAGTTCAGTCACTTGGGGGGGGAACCAAATAGAGCCAGGAAGGTGATAAAATCCTTTTTAGCTCCTTAAAGGGGTTTTGCCAGGACATGCCTTATCTGCTAAGAAGCAAATGTAAACAAAGCCACGGCTGAGCTAAGAGAGAGAGAGACACAGCCAGAGCACAGAGCCATGCATAAGGGATCGTGTGAAATGTTCACTCAAATAATTAAACTACAACTAGTGGATTCTGTATACAAACGACAACAGCTTTCTCCACAGCCTCTTGAAAGCTTCTTCATGTTCCCTGTCATCAGATAAAGCACGGATCTACTCAGATAATCACACTACAACTAGTGGATTCTGTATACAAAAGACAACATATTTCTACCCGGTGCCTTGAAAGCTTCTTCAGCTCCCTCTCATTAGATAAGAAGTGTACTCTGCGCAAGCCTGGCCAGCAGCTCTTGTCCCTCTGCCTGGTCGTATCTAATGCAAGCTTTTAAGTAACTAAGGGCAGGTAAGGCAGCCTGTAGCTCTCTCAGGCTGCAATTTTTGTAATCACATATATTTAGAAAAGTGATTAAATACCTATTTTGGAGGATCCCACATCAACATTACATCGTGGCAAAACCCCTTTAACAAAAAAAGATGAACAAAGCATTGTATTTGGAAAATGTCTTCATTTAGTGTTCCCTACATTTTGAAAGCTATTTTTTGTAGTGAGACAACCCCTTTAATGGATCCTTACAAAATCTTCACTTATAATAGATTGCCAATGAGGGCAAAACATTTAAAGGAACACTACCATCAAATGTTTTCTTTTCACGAATTGACAAGCAATATACGACTGTTATATAGATTTTTTTTTTTATCAAGTGTTTTTTTTTTTATAGAATTTTTTAAGATTCCCCTATTTCCATTACTTTCCCTGACTTTCCTTTTGTGAGCTCTGGAAGCACAGTTGTGAGACGATTGCTTGATGGTCCTTCTTTCTGGCTAGTTCTAATCTGAGGAGGGTAAATATTTTGAGAAATTACCTAATAGTTGTGAAGAACCTCCACTTTCCCTCTCCACACCCTTAAATGCAGATAAAGACTATCCTATTTAGAATAATCTTATATATTCCTGTGGAGAGAATGAAAAACACAGAGGTGACACTCTATTGTGAAAGTACATCTGAAGTAAAGCAATTAAAACAACAAATGGAAAAGGTGCTCACCTAGAGCTGTTGTGCGTATTATTATAGAGGCACAACACTCGTACGGGCATGGGTGGCTCTATCCGAGCCTCGGAATAGCAGCTGCAGGTCACTCTCTCCGGAGCCGCAAGCAGGAAGTGGGAACGAACAGCAAGGATGAGGACGAAAAATAGGAATTGAGCGAATTGAGCGCCTGGTCCATATTTTTCGTCCTCACCCTTGCTTTGGAGAGAACAACAGAGCAATCATTGTGTCATTATAAACTATTTGTTATGAGATTAAGTAGCAGCTGAAGTAAAATGAGACTAGTCTGACCTGCCAAACAAAACTTCTCTCATACAGCTAGAGAAGAACAATATTTTATGTGTAATTTCTAATTGTTAAGGACTGCTGGAAAAAAATATTCTAAACAAAAATAGTTTTCCAGGAATATTGGATTCAACAAAAATACTCCTTTCTGATGGAAGTGTCCAATTCATATGGATCAATACAAGGTCATTCATCTACACCAAGGAAACAAAATGGACAATTATCTACTTAATCAGCAAGACTTGAAATATCCAGTACCCGCCACTGTATCAAGCATATGAAGTATGCTACGAATAAGGCGTCTAGCCGAAACATTTTATTTTATTTTTTTTATTGTTTTGTTATCTTACAGCGTGCATCTGTATATGTTTTAACAAGATGAAATAAACGACAAAGTCTTAAATAGAGACTGAAGATAGGACATTGATCCAGGATTTTATTTTGATTGGCAACTTTGGAGTTGGGAATGAGTTTCTTTAATTGTATGAAGCAATTGGCGGCTGCATTAAATAGATTTTGCCCTTCCTATGGATAATTACAGTAGAGTTAGATTGGACTTGATGGACCGGTGTCTTATTTCACACTCAAACTATGTTACTATATATGTATGATGTTGTGTTGTGATGTATCCATAATATGTTATAGAAGGGTCAACTAGATGGTGGGTCATGGTGATACCTGTGCTGTGCTGATACCACATATAGATTGTTTTCACCAGTTTTCTGACTTTATGGAAAATGTGGAGATGCAAGGGAGCTGGAGGCTGTTGAGGCAATTATACGCTGGAGACTGAAAGACATGACATGAGCCTGTGCAATGTGAGTCTCTGAAAGAAAAAAAGGGCCTAGAGCTGGGCCTAGAGAGTCTGACAAACCTGATGTCAGCTAATAGGGTGACCACTAGTAAATTGACATTAGGAGAGTCTGGCACTGGAGGAAGGTAGCTTGCAGTGTTCCGAATGGGCTGCTTCCAAAGCAGTGTTAGCTGAGTGTACTGTCAGCTGCCTGGGACTGTGGTCATAAAGCTGGCCTTGTAAGGGAACCAGTTAGGAATAAATACTGGAGAGCTCATTTCAGGAGTGGTTGTAGTTAGGTCCTTTTGGAATTAAGGAAAAACCCTATCCCCGAGGCTAGTAAATGGCTGTAGTGAGTTCTTGCACAACTGCAGACTAGAAGTGTGTCAGTCCTAAAGGAAGGTGGGCAAAGAGGTACACACAGTGCAAAGATGGGCATAGTACCCTTGACAGCAAAAGCCGAGGTGGGAAGACAGGCCCTCTGTCTGAAGCAGTGAGTGAATATTGAGCGGGTATTAGGTGTGTCTTAGTTAATCCAGTACTAAGATATAGCCTACTGCACAGTACTTTATGGGAGACAGAGCCTTTGTTGGCAGGATGTTGGCAAAACAGGGACTGCTATCTGACTTCAATAGTAAAATAAAAAAAGAGAAGTTCCTGTGAAAAGAACAGCAACCAACGACGTGTTCTAAGCAGATGAAGCTTTTTCATTTTTTTGAATGTTGTGTTTCAGAAAACTTTAATCAATATTGCCATTCAATGTGATTGTAACCATTAAGCACGTGCCATACAGCATTTAAGAATTGTAACAAACAAGATTAATGGACATTTGTATGTGCAGAAGTGTTAAGTTAAAGGGGTTGTGTCACTACAATGATTGCATTTTATGTTAAAGATCTTGCAAAAACAAGTCACTGTGCAATATGTGTCCATTAACAGTGTCCTACCTATTCTGAGATTTCCCCTCTTGTATGGGCTGCATCAGCTCCTGTGGTCGCTATAGCTACAGACCTGGCTTCTACTGCAGCCTAGTAGAAGCCAGTAAACACGCCCCTGAATTCAAAGTGAAACCAAGAAAACAGGACTGTGGTAACATGAACGAATGTAGTGAGACAACCCCTTTAATTTGTAATACAAATAATATTGGACTGCAAAAGATTTAAAGGTAGAATATTTTTTAAGAATTGCCCCATCTTATAAGACAGTGGTATTTTTTCTAAATACATCACTAATGTTATGTTACTAGTGAAGCTGAACTTCAAAGGAAGACTTTTTTTTTTCTAATATTCGCCCTCTAAATTTGTTATACACTTCACACATTTCTATAAATGAGCTCTAAATGGCAGAATGTTGGTAGAAGTGCTACCTCAAGCAAAAACTAAAACAAAGAAATTAGAGTAATCATGAGAGTCATTAAGCCTTACATTCCATATTTTTTTTCAACCTGAAAGGTGCCATTACATGGATTTCTTGCTGTCCTCTACTTGGACATGGCTAAAGCCTGTACTGACTATAACAATGAAGCAGTAATGTCATGAGGCTATTTGGTGTGAGATAATATACTCCAACAGCACCATTATTTTACATTGATTACTTTCTCTTTGCAGTATACTAATAAGAAAACAATGACAATGGGAACTGAAATGCAACATGCCCAACATCTATCTGCGGTGAACTGTTGGGTTTCCCTAATACACATTAGATAATTGACCACTCCAAATGAAATTGTAAAACTGCCTGCATTCAAGTCAATGCACATGGTCTTTATACCTATTCACATTCAAACAATGTCAGTAAGCCTTTAGGAAATGAATAGTTAATCATGCAGCAAAATACAGGGTGACCTGCAATACATAATGTTCAGCAATATTGAGTGTTGGGTTCAGACATTCTTGACCACAAATAGAGGACACATCTAGCACATGTTATGAGGAGTTCCTCAAAAAACTTTTTGAGTAAGGTATGTTTTTATGAAGTTCATGAAAATGGGTTAATTAGTTTTGTAATCATAGTTGATTTTTACTGACTACTAGTGAGTGTGACACCCTGTGTAAATGACAAATAATGCTGTTTTCTTGTGGTAGAGTTTGGGCTGGTAAAATTGAATTATGTTAAGGAACTGTTCACATGCCAAGATGAGTTATGATATCTGTATACTTCAAAAGATTTGACCTGTGTTTCTCCACCAAATAAGGCCTGGAGTTTTAAAATTAGGCCCTTATCCCAAGACCCTTAGAGAAGTTTCCCTCTCCCAAAATACTAGGAAAAATGCCAAGTCAAGCATTTCAATTATGAATTCCTCCAAGGTCAAAGCGAACAGAAATCCTTGGACAAGCAACACTTAATTCATAAAAGATGGTCTCAGTACAAATATACACTAGCTCATTTTTCTCATCTCATGCTTGGGGTATGTGTGTACTAATTCATAAAAAAGGTTTTTTTTTAAGAAAAAACTTTTTTGGGTTTCACTAAAAGATTTTAAAGGAAGATATTTATTAAACTGTAATATTGGTTTATTTAGTGGAATATTAGCAATTGTACACATAATTCCTCCACACTTACCTCATCTTAGTTCGTTTATGCAAAGAAAGGTGAACTATCCTTACTGAGAATAAGACATTTTAAGAGTCTTGTGGAAAGAATATATTAATTCCAAGAGATTTACCTAGACTAGATATTCCTAGAAAGACACCACTCACTTTATAAATTCGTTTTTTTCGGGTCTATAATTTGGAGGTGAAAAAAAACTCAGGAATAAAAGTTTCCCTTTTCTCTAATAGATCTAGGATAAATATGGCAACACTGTATCCTTTAAAATGGGAAAAATTAGATAAAAAAGAAAGTCTGAAACCACTGTTAGACTATCAGTCCGCATTTTAGCAGGGGCTTTTGGGTTCTGTTTTCCCCCCATCAGTAAGCAATAAGGTTCCTAGGTTTCGGTTTAGTACAAATTTTGTTTTTACAAAATCCTTTTTTTCTAATGATAACCAGGGGTTTTGACCTTTTGACTCTATGCTGCCTGCTCTGACCTCCTGACCATCTACATATTGAACATTCTCTGTCTGCCCGCACCTCTGCCTGTCTGACTATTATAATTGTCTACTCCTTCTGTGCCATGCTTGGATGATTACATATGCTACACTGATGCTAGTGACCTGAGAGTTCCCTGCAGCAAAGTCTAGATCCCTGTATATAGGTTAAAGGATAGAAATCAAGGAATCCTTTAAACTCTGCTTCTCAGTTTAACCCAAAGCTAAAGACCTATAAACACAGGGGAAATACATCTTGAGGTAAACTTCAGCCATTTTTAATTTTTTCATTTTTTTTAAAATAGATAATTATTTGCAAAAGTTCATGCCAACAGACTCAGAATTATTAATTCTCTGATTAACAAAGATTAGAATGGTTTTCATCTAGACCTTCTTGTAGAACATTAGAAAGCTTTTTGGAAACATACAAGTTTATCACGACATGGAATTCCACTCATTTCTCTCCTATCAAATGTTAAAGCTTTTGATGGGGTTGTTGGAACTTCCTATCTTCATGAGCATATTTGGCATGATGGAAATATTTATCTCTTTCTTTGCTACATACTACAACAGTTGTGAGAGTCTGTGTTTTACATGTAATTTGATGTTGCCCCAGGATACAACACAGAGAAGTCCTCTGTTCTACCTTCTTGCTGTGGTTTATTGAACTTCTTGTTATCTCAGAAAGGACAATGGATAGAGATCCTGGGAAATATCCCATATTATCATATCTTTGTTAGATAAACTTAAAAGTAAAGCGAATGTAAGGATTAATTTCCCTGTTTTCAAGCGGATATAATTGCATTGGATACAATCATTCTTTTACCCCGCTTGTCCTTTTTAGGTATCCTCTCAATATATTTGTGTGATAAAGTGTTTAAGTAAATGAAGTCTACTATTAACTAATTAATATAGAGCAGAAAACTGGTTGAAATTTCTTCCTATTTGTGCGAAGTGTCAGTTTACCCAATATGAGAATGCTCTATCTATTCTCTCAGTTACAGTATTTGATTAGTGATGAATCTCTTAGCTTCATGAGGCTTTTCACACAGCCCTGGAGATTTCCTCAACTTCTTCACTATTTTGGAATCGGATCAACTGAATTTTATAAAATGTTAGAATTACCCAACTTGTAGAAAACTTAATAACTTTTGGAGATGTGTGAAGAAACTTTACAGGGTGGAAAGATTGTTACCTTGGGTATAGGGAATATGCAACCTAACCAGGGAAAAATAGAATTTAAAAACATTTTTTACGTATTTTTCATAAGGGGAAACTAAAAACCTTTTGAGGAATTGCCACAAATATTATTTGCCAAAAAGTGAGTTGTTTTACATAGGGATGAATACGTTTAGAAAAAAAAAAAACAGTAGTCTTTATTTATACTTGAATCTGGAAAAATATCTGAAGGTGATTGTGCATCCCCTGGTTGTGTGTGGAGATGGCTAGGCGTGGAGTCTAAGGAGTCCTCTCGTCTCCGCTTTTCACTCTTAGTGATGCAGCTATTTTCAGTTTTCCATTTTTATTTTTTCCGTCACTGACTTCCAAGAGCTTAAACTATTTAATTTTTCATCAACATGGTTATTAAGGCCTGTTTGGGGGAACGAGTTTATATTTTTGCCCCAATTGTGACCATATAATTTAATTTTAAGAAAAAACTTCTTTGAAGGATGGAAAAAAAGAAAAAAAAAAACACGCAATTCAGAGGATGCCTAATTTAAAGGTTTTTTTTTTTACATAAAAATGTTTCTTTTAAATTTGCTTTGTATCTCCATTCTCTGAGGCCAATAACTTTTTTATTTTGTATTCTGGAGCTAAATGACTTATATGAAAGAATGTGCAGCTTTTGTTCATGATACCATGTAATAATTCTCCCCTGAAGAGGGCTATTTTATGTTTTTAGTTTTAAGCTGTGCATTAAGTCATTCAAAGGCTCAGTTTGGGGGCTCACTTGTAAAAAATCATTTTAAAAAAAAAAAACGGTGGTATTTGGCCACTCAAGACCCGGCACTTAAGGATAAACTCTCTAAAACTAAAAATATGTATTATGTTTACAGATAATAATGAATCCAATTTGGTCTGGAAAAATTTGGGCTGATAAAAATTTCTTTAAAAAAGGTCAGCTTTTTTAAAAAATTTCAGGCCAAACAAAACAACACTACCAAAAATTTGGGGGGACCAAGCTCCTTTTTTAGAGCACATTTGTCCCCCTTTTTTCAAAGTATTACCTTTTTTTTTATTTTTATGATTGTGCACAGTACTTATTCGTATACAATTTTATACGTGGGTACGGAGAGTATTCAGACCCCTTTAAATTTTCCACTCTGTGTTTCACTGCAGCCATTTGGTAAAATCAAAAAAGTTCATTTTTTTGCTGATTAATGTACACTCCGCAGCCCATCTTGAAAGGAAATAAAAACAGGAATGTAGATATTTTTGCAAATTTAGTAAACAAGGATAACTGAAATATCACCTGGTCTTAAGTATTCAGACCCTTTGCTTAGTATTGAGTAGAAGCACCCTTTTGAGCTAGTACAGCTATGAGTCTTCTTGGGAATGATTTTTTCACACCTGGATTTGGGGATCCTCTGACATCCTTCCTTGCAGATCCTCTCCAGTTCCCTCAGGTTGGATGGTGAAGGTTGGTGGACAGCCATTTTCAATTCTCTCCAGAGATGCTCAATTGGGTTTAGGTCAGGGCTCTGACTGGGCCAGTCAAGAATGGTCACAGAGTTGTTCTGAAGCCACTGCTTTGTTATTTTAGCTGTGTGCTTAGGGTCATTGTCTTGTTGGAAGATGAACCTTCGGCCCAGTCTGAGGTCCAGAGCACTCTGGAAGAAGTTTTCATCCAGGATATCTCTGTAGTGATAATTTTGGACTTTTTGGAACTTTCTCCCATCTCCCTACTGCATCTCTGGAGCTGAACCACAGTGATCTTGTGGTTCTTCTTTACCTCTCTCACTATGGCTCTTCTCCCACGATTGCTTAGTTTAGCTGGACGGCCTGGTCGAGGAAGAGTTGTGGTTGTCCCAAACTTCTCTTTGTGCTCTTAAGAACCTTGAGGAACCTTCAGTGCTGCAGAAACTGGTTTGTAACCTTGGCCTTGCCACAATTCTGGCTCTGCGCTCCTTGGGCAATTCCTTAGACCTCATGATTCTCATGTGCTCTGACATGCACTTTGAGCTGTGAGGACTTATATAGACAGGTGTGTGCCTTTCCTGATCAAGTTCAATCAGTTTAATTAAACACAGCTGGACTCCAATGAAGGAGTAGAACCATCTCAAGGAGGATCAGAAGGAAATGGAGAGCATGTGAGTTAAATATGAGTGTCACAAAGGGTCTGAATACTTAAGACCCTGTGATATTTCAGTTTTTCTTGTTTAATAAATTTGCAAAAATATCTACATTTCTGTTTTTTTTCTTTCAAGATGGGGGACAGAGTGTACATTAATGAGCAAAAAAATGAACTTTTTGGATCTTACCAAATGGCTGTAATGAAACAAAGAGTGAAACATTTAAAGGGGTCTGAATACTGTCCGTACCCACTGTATTTTCTATATGAATCAATGTTGGAGTTGTATTACTTGAATCTGATTTATTCTTATTAAATTTGTGGTACTATTTTACTATGTTTTATATTGGGATACCTACCTTGTGGTACTCCAGCACCTCTTTTTTGTGTTTTTTATTTTGTCTCTATACGTGTATATTGCAATCAAATTCATCTTGTGTTTACTATATAGTTTTGGGTAGTTTTGTTTTGTTTGGCATGTTTAAATTTTATATTATAACCACTTTTTTGTATGGTTATTAGTCCCATTTTTTGATCAGCAGTTGTATTTAACTTTTTAAAAGTTTACCATATTCAGTGGTAAAAAGCTGTTTTCTTCTTCTGTGAACTCCTATTTGGTTATAATTAGATACTAATGAATAAAAATCGACTAATTAGGTTTCAATACTATGAATAATAAGCATTATCCATATATAGGTACATAGGGCGACATGTATGTACGAGACTGCGGCAGTAGTCTGCCGTCCTTTCAGCCCAAAAACTTGCACAGCCCTGTGCACTTGATGTATGAGCAGGTGCACTCCAATGTTAGGTGCGTTATAAAGTGCCTGTGGCACTTTGTAATGCGCCTGAGATGCAGGCACGTTCTGGAGGCGTGTCACACTACAACCGTAGTATTCTACACATATATCACTTTAGTACTGCAAATCCAGAAGCATTACTGCTGGAAGAGGTAAACTATTTTAAAAGTGGTTTACCTGAGCCAGAAGTGTTGCTTTGTAGCTAGAAAGCACTAAATCTATAGAACAGATTCATAGATTCAGGTGCATTCTACACTACTAATGCGTGCTAGAAAAATGGCGTCTGGGTGCCAAAATACACACTTGTCGCCCATATTGTATAAAAAAGAGCAGCATGATGTTTACTATCAAGCTTTTCATTTTGACACAAAATTTGTTTTTCTCAACGATCTTGTTAAACTTCCTTATGATTGAAATCTGAGAATGGCAACAAAAATATTGTCTGTTCCTAGTCAGCTGTGTGCAAAGTGTGGTGGTAGAAGAAACAAAATAAAAAGGTTCTAAAATTAAACAAATGGGTATACAATGTCAAAGCAATATGCCTGAAAAATAAAAAAAAATGCACAACAAATCAAATCAAAAGTGAAAATTTGGGAAACAGGAGTCAATATTTGCTACTGTAAGAAAAGCTGAATGAAATGCACCACTAACATCTAAACAGAAGAAAACAAGGTTCTGGTGTTATAAAGAGAAGAAACCGTGGAGTGTGGATAATAGGATGAAAGTAATATTCAATGATCAATCAACAATCTGCATTGACCATGTAGTTAATGTTGAAAGTTTTGTTTGCTGTCTAATAAAAAATATATAAAGGTAGATGCCCAAAAAAAACTATTCACTCTGTTAGGTTTTTGCTCACTCACATATCGGGTAAACAACTATATGAAAATTACTACCTCAACAGTAAATTTACAGGCTTAATTAAATACAGTATGTTGAATACTTCTCTCATTGCATTAAAAAAATAGGTTGATGATTGGATTTTTTGTTAATAATTCTATAATTTTTCATCAATCTTTAGTCATTGCACACTTTTTTCCTCTGCTTTATCTGAAAAGTAATTTGTGTATCTCCTACAAAGTAAAAAAGCTGGGTGAACATCCTCTTAGTTGGTTGATACCATGATATTATATTAAGGATTGCAATATGTAGCTTTGTTTAACTTCTTTGTCACTGGAGACAATTAGTTTTTCAATTTCCTGTTTGTTTGTAGTTCCCGGACCATCACTGAAAACAGATTGCACTATTTATTTGGCACGTTTCTGGCAATCAATGAAAGGCTTCTGACTTCCCTGAATAATATGGAGATATAAGAGGATTAGTTAGAAACAATATATGGTTTTGAACATCAAAAAATCTGTTTGAAAAAGCAGAAATGCTTTTTAAAAAATTCCTATGTCTCCTTTAATAGTTTCTTTAGTTGATAGTGTGCTACTGTTTTTGGAATGTGTATGCATGTTGCTGCCACACCAGTGTGCACCTATACTCGTTTTTTTCAAAAAGTTTTTTTGATGTACAAAACCATATATTGTTTCTAGCTTATGTAAGGAGGAGTGGCTGCCTCCATTTTGGTTTTTTGCACCCCACCCACCTTCACAGGCTTTTAAATCAATGCAGGTCTTAACAGACCCTAAAAGAGAGGTAACAAAATAGTGTAGGACCCACCTGCATTTGAGGTCCTGTTGAAGTTTTGGAGATGGGCTTAAGCAATTTTGGTCAAAAATGTGAACTAAGAACCTCAAAATGTTTCATGTATCCTAGATAGCAGAAATGAATTTTCAAAAATACCTACGTCCCCTTTGATAGTTTCTTTAGTTGAAAGTGTGCTACTGTTTTTGGAATGTGTAGGTAAGGTAATTTGTAGCGGGATCGCAGTGCCAAAAGATAGCAATAAATTTAATCAAAAAAGTTGAATGCATTCCAAACTGCTAGCAATAAAAAGTACACTTCAGCCCGCAAAAAAATGCCTCCTCACTGAAGTCTATAGATGTTAGCACAAAAAAGTTGCAGAAAATGGCACTGCCATGCAAATTTCTAAAATGTTTATTTTGTCCTGCAAACTAAAAACCCTAAAACGTTTATGTAGGTATAAAAATAAAACAGTTGTGGCTCTGGGAAGGCAAGGAGGGAAAGCCGTACGTAAGACAAAAAAATAGGCCTCGACGTCAAGGGGTTAAGGATGAATCTTTCGACATGTATTTAGTCAACTTTATAGATAGATCATTCTCCCATATAAAGTGTAACTGATGTTTGGAATAGTGAGCATCCCATTTAATGGAAAACAAAATTAAATATACTTTAAAACATCAAAATATAATATTTAAATTAGCACTGAATCATTCTAATTCACCAACACCATACATCTGGCTAATTCTAGTCTTCGGCTGAGCTGTTACATTTTCACCATGTATTTTTTCTATCAAAACTGTGATTGGATCGCCGTTTGGCATTAGTCAAAGTAACCAGAAAAAAGGAAATGATAGAAGCATATCATTATTTATTTTTAATGTTCAAGGAATCAAATATTTACAGACAATTTTTGTGTAACAAGTGTTTTATGTTTTTTTTTTTACATACTGCTACATCTCCCAACGTTAATCTGTAACACTGGTAATAAAGACAACCCTAAGTACAGGTGCATGACGATTGACCTTTCACTTGGTTTTTTTTTAATCTAATGTGTATGTGTCATGATTGTGCCTGAGAGACCGCCAGCATTGAGCTCTGGTTACCGGCCATGGTTATTGAAACAAAGATCGTGGTTTCGGCCGTAGTTTCTTTATACATGCAGTACCCGACTTACACCGTTCTGACTAATATCTGTCCCCTAGTTACAAACGGAGACTTTTGGGGTACATTGTACTTGTAGTTCCATGTTCCACAGAAGATAGTAGCTGTAGAACGACAAGTTCCAGCTGGCCACAGCAGCACATAAGGTGAGAATGAGGTGAAATCTTCTAAACTGAAACACAGACAGCAAAACAAATGTAAAAAATGTAAAAACACTTAACTGCACTATCGGAAACTAAAAAAAACCCTTTTGTGCTGGAGTCACATTTAATAAATATACCTGTTCCGACTTACGTACAAATTCAACTTAATAAAAAACCTAAAGTCGCTATCCCGTTCGTAACAAGGGGACTGCCTGTATTTGTTTTCACCAGTGTGAACACTGTAATTAGAGATGGGCGAGTTTCTCAAAAATTCGATTCGGTCACTTCGCCGAATTTTCCGACAAAAATAAATTCGGTCCGAATTACTTAGGCACGAATCGCGTTAAAAGCAGCTATTTCCAGGCTGCACATAGCCTGCAGGGTGCTGTAGAACGTTGTGCTATGCTTAAATATGCAGAGGGAGCTTGGTTTGGTCTTCATACAATGTTTGTGTTTTAGTATACACACAGATGACTGCCGCCGCTCTTAGAATCGCTATCACTAATAACATTCCCTGGGCAATTAAGATAGAGGCAAAACGACAAAAAACTCAACGGGATGTAGCCAGATAAAGTCATGCCAGCGAAGCTGGAAAACAACAAGCTGAGAGCCTCAGGTGGCAACAATAGTGTCAGAGTGTGGAGGTGACGGCGGCAAGCCACACAGCATGGAGGTCCAGGCAGTGGCCACAATGACATTCTGGAGGTGCAAAACACGATGGAGGCCACAAGTGGCACAATGACTTGAGAGTGCGGAGGTCACGGCGGCAGCATAATGAGGTCATGGCAGAGCACAATGACATTCCGGATGGCGGCAAAACAGTATTAGGCCACAGAGTGGCCAATGATACAGTGTGGAGTCCACGACAGCAGCAGCATGAGATCAGTCAGTGGCTACAATGACATTCTGTGAGGCGCAAAACAGTATTAGGCACAGAGTGGCCAACAATCACACAGTGTGGAGGTCACGGAGGCAGCTGAATGAGGGTTTCAGGCAGTGGCACAATGACATTCTGAGGCGTGCAAAACAATATTAGGCACAGAGTGGCACAATCACACAGTGTGGAGGTCACGGCGGCAGCAGTATGAGATCAGGCATTGGCCAACAATGACATTCTGGAGGCGGCAAAACAGTATTAGGCCACAGAGTGGGCACCAATCACACAGTGGGAGGACAACGCGGCAGCAGTATGAGGTCAGGCAGAGGGCACAATAACATTCTGGATTTCGGCACAAACAGTATTAGGCCACAGAGTGGTCACAGATCAACACAGTGTGGATGTCACGACAGCAGCAGCAATAGATCAGGCAGGTGCACAGTGACATTCTGGAGGCGGCAAACAGATTTAGGGCCACAGATTGGCACACAATCACACAGTGGTGGAGGATCACGGCGGCAAGCAGTATGAGGGTCAGGCATAGGCACAATGACATTCTGGAGGCGGCAAAACAGTAATAGGCCACAGAGTGGCTACAAAGATACAGTGGTGTGGAGGTCCACGACAGCAGCAGCATGAATCAGCGCAGTGTGCACAATGACCATTTCTGGAGGCGGCAAAACATTATTAGGCCACAGATTGGCAAAATCACACAGTGTCGAGGTCCGTCGGCAGCTTGTATGAGGTCAGGCATGGCAACCATGACATTCTGGAGGCGGCATAAAACAGTAATTAGGTCCCACAAGTGGCACAATACACAGTTTGAGGTCCAACTACATCATGCATGCATGAGATCAGGTAGTGCACCAATGACATTCTGGAGGCGTCAAACATTATTAGCCACCGAGTTGCACAATCACACATTGTGGAGGTCACGACAGCAGTCACATGAGATCAGGCAGTGGCACAAAGACATTCTGGAGGTGACAAAACAGAGGAAGCCACAGAATTGACACAATGACACTTAGAACGGATGTCAACGGCGGCAGCAGCATGAGGAGTTCAGGCAGTTTGTGGCACAATGAACACAGGTGGTGGAGGGCACGGCAGGAGTCACATGCAGCAGCATAGTCAAGAGTGGCACAATGACATTCTGGAGGTGGCAAACAGGAGGAAGCCACAGAGTGGCGAACAATGACCTGAGGGCGAGGTCACGGTGGCAGTCAGCAATGAGATCAGGCAGTGGCACAATGAAACACTGTTGAGGAGAACATGGCAGCAGCCACAGCAGCAGCATGAGTCAGACAGTGGCAACAATGACACAGTGTGGATGTCCATGGCAACAGCAGCAGCAGCAAGATCATAGAGTGGGCACAATGGGACAGAGTGTTGAGGTGGGTTGGCAAATACCATTCACCTGGTACAGAATGGTGTAGGTCGACGGAGAAACTGTCAGCAGTTGTGTGGCAATCAGGCGGGTGGCGGCATCAAATAGGTGGCTGATGCAGGTATTTAGAACCCAGACTGACGCCTAAGGCATTGGTGTGAGAAATCCTGGCCGAACCACGCCTGAATCATCCTGACAAAGGTCAGTCGTTCCACCATATCCCTTGGACAAGCGGGTTCTCCTTGGGTAACGATGGGCCCCCCTCGCGGCACTGAACACCCCTCTGATGCCACACTACTGGCGGGCATGGACATCTTACCACCACTGCAAACTCTGCAAGTTTCGCACACATCAGTTTGGCTGCCCAGTAGATCCCAGCGGCATTCTTTCTAACTGAGGTGGCAGAGTGCTGCCAAGTAGGCCACAGCACCTGTTGGTTCAGGACTGCTCCCAGGTCCTGCTGCTGCTAGCTGCGTGGCGACTGACCCTTCCTCACTAGCGTGTGAAGGAAGCTGCTCATCAGTTGACCTCCATACTTAGGTTATTTACTGATGGACGCTGGTACGCTCCTACCCCCCCACCTTCCTCCCACACCCGGCAGTAGTACGTGAGCGCTGAGGAACCCCCCGGTCAGACCTGTCAGAGGAGGGACGATGCCGCACATAGGCAGCGGCCAACTGATACGGAGGATTTCCCTATAGTATTTGAGTTTGTCCTCCCTCTCAATAGCTGGGAAAAAGGCTCCCATTTTGGACCGGGAGCGAGGGTCCAATAGGGTGGGGAGCCAGAAGTCATCCCTCTGCCGATGCTGACTATTCGGCTGTCACTAGCCAGGCAAATAAGCATGCTGCGGGCCATCTGCACAAGTGACTCCGAGGGCTCCCTGCCTCCATTTCCACTGTATACTGCCACGGTGCTTGGGGTCATCTGCCTCGTCTTCCTCATCTCCATCCACCTCCTCCAGCTGCTCCTGCTCCTCCTCTCTTGTCACCTGGGTAGAAAATCACTCATTTCACCAGACAATGCTTCTGCTCCAATGTCCTCCTCCTCCTCCTCCATTTCAGTCCCCACCGGACTCATGTGGCCACGAGATGTAGTCGCCACGTCTCCAGTCCCCTGCCCAGACAGATTTTTCAGCATCTGTTCCAGGACATGAAGCAGTGGAATGACGTTATTCATCCCATAGTCCTGGGGACTGACAAATAACGTCGCCTCCTCGAATGGCCTCAACAAACGGCAGGTGTCACGCATGAGCTGCCACTGGCTGACATCAAAGTTACACAGGGGAGTACTTCTGTCTGCCTGGATCATCAAAAATCGTTAATGGCCTTTCTCTGTTCATACAGTCGGTCCAACATGTGCAGGCTGGAATTCCAACGGGGTGGAAACATCGCATATCAGAGTGTGTTGGGGGAGGCCGTTCTGCCGCTGCAACTCGAGGAGGGTGTTCCTGGCTTTGTACGAATGGATAAAGTGCATGCACAGTTTCCTGCCATTTTCAGAATCTGCTGAAGATCGGTGGAAGACTTCAGGAACCTTTCACAACCAGATTGAACACGTGCGCCATGCAGGGCGCATGGACCATCCCTCCTCGGTGCAGCGCGGACACCATGTTCCTCCCATTGTCCTCACCATGGTTCCGATTTGCAGTTGGCGCGGGAGAAACCACAACATCGATTTCTTGCTGCATGGGCCGGAGCAGTTCTCCCCTTTTGTGACTTCGTTCGCCGAGGCCCAACCAGGTGTAGAACTGCGTGACACCGCTGTGCCCTACACATGTGGTTATGATGGAGCAGTACTTGTGGAGGCTGAGATTGTGGTGGTGGTGGAGGAGGGGGAGGCGGACATTGGCGCAGGATCAGCAGTTTGACAACGTGGAGGAGAAACGGCGTCTCCTGTCCAAGTTGTTGGTGTGCCTGGGCCGGAAACACATTCACCCATGGGCCGTAAAGGACATGTACTGGCCCTGACCGTAGTTACAGCTCCAGACTCCGCGCTGCCGTGCACCTTGGAACAAACCGATAGCTTAAGGACTGGCCCACCTTCTGATCTACATATTTATGAAGTGCTTGGTACTGCCTTTTTGGAAAAGAAATTACGGGTTGGAACTCTCCATCTCGGCTCGGCACAACCATTAGTTTCTGAATGGTGCAGATCCCCCCATTTGGAAAGGGAGGGACTGCAGTACCAACAACTTGGACAGGAGCACGGTCAGCTGCTGCACCTTAGGATGGTTGGACGCATACTGTTGTCTTTTGCAATCGCCTCGCTGAACGACTGCTGCGCCATGAGTAGCGAGGAGCAGGAGCATCTGGAAACCCCGGGAATGATGTCAAAGAGAAACAGCCCCTTTTGCAGAGGTGTGGAGCCTTGACTGGCTGCAATGGCATGCGTGCCACTGGGCGCTGCTCTGCTCTGGGTTTCTGCGGGGCAGGATGGACCACCACATCTTTGCCACGTTTTCTCCCAGGCCACCGGATGGTGACGTGCATTTTGACGAGGGCCGTGGGGCCAAAGTTAGCTCCCGGCCCCCTTCACTTTTGCTTACGATTCTACATAATACCCC
>JAODAL010050944.1:0-27033 GCA_025379985.1 Phyllomedusa bahiana | reverse complement strand
AAGTAAAGCCGCATTTCCCTGTGCTATATGCCCCAATTTTCCTTTACTGCACCCAAGAAGAAACATTTCCTTGCTGTAAGAGTTTAATTTTTCTGAGAAAAGCAAATCTTTCCCCTGTACTGTATGACCCCTCCTTCTTGCATTGAGCAGAAGCTTTTACCTTGCTATATTACCCTCATTCTTCATCTGAGCAGCAGTGTTTCCTATGCTGCATGTAGCTTCCCTTCTCGTAGAATTCCTTGCTTTACCTAGCGTCCCTTCTCTGCACCTGACAGCCATTCCTAAACTTTATAAAGCCCCCTTTCTGCAGTGAGCACGAATTTCCTCTGCATAAGCTTCCCTTCCCAAATCACAGCATTTTTATTTTATACCCTTCCTTCTCTGCGGGAAGCACAGAATTTCCGTTGATGGTTCCCTTTTGCGATAACAGCATTTTTTTTGGGTTTATAGGCCCTTTTTGAGACACAGTTTTCCCCTTGTGTTTTTACTTTCTTTACCAAAATTAAGCACCCATTCCCTGTCTTGTTTTACCTCCCCCATTTCTGCAGCTGAGCAGAAAACTTCCTGGGAAAGTTTGTTCCCTTTTCCCTTGCCTACAAAACATTTCCTTATTTTATAAAGCCTTCCCCCTTTTCCTGGCCGTTTCCCTTACTAATAAAACCCTTTTTGGTAAAAAGGGTGGGCTTTAAGGCTCTTAAAAAAAAAAAAACCCCTTTGGTAAAGACTCCTTGGCTACCCGGTGTTCCCTTTGGTGGGAAAAAAAAGAAATTCCCTTCTTTTTTTATCAATTATTGAGAGTGGACCAAAAAAGGGTGTACTTCAGGACTTTTTCTATAAAGCCACCCCTTTCGTCACTGTTCCTGGGCGGGGCACAAAAGGTTTCCTTTGTGTGGATAAACAGAAATACTCAGCTTCTGTCATCAATTATTGAGAGGTGGCACCAAAGGGGTGTAGCTTCAGAGACTTCTCTATAAAGCCACCCCTTCCGGTCACATGATCTCCTGGGCTGGACACAGAGATGGTTCCTTTGTGTGGATAAACAGAAATACTCAGCTTCTGTCATCAATTATTGAGAGGTGGTACCAAAGGGGTGCAGCTTCAGAGACTTCTCTAAAACAGTCACACCCATCATAGCTTCATAGTCTGCTTTAAATAAACACCCCCCTTTGGGAAAAAAACCTTTGATCCCCTGGGCTGGAAAACAGACCTGTTTCCCTGTGTGGGGGAGGCACAGAACAAACTAGCTTTCAACCGTTTGATGAAATTTGCAGGAAGCCCCACAAAAAAAATTTAAGGAACTTACTTTAAAAAAAGGCCAGACTTTTGGGGAAAAAATTTTTAAAATTTCCAACCGGGAAGCCCTTATTTTCCATGAGCAGGAGGTGGTTTCCACGGGGCCCCGTGGGGGGTTTTGGGTTTGTAGACCCTTTCTAAAGAGCAATTCAAGGAGCCCCGGGTCTTCCCCTTTTTGCAAAAACTCGGGTAATTACCGGCGGGGGGGAAAAACTGATGGCAAGTGGGGGGAAACGGGGGGGCAACAGGAGGCATAGTCAGGTGACCAGCAGTGCAGCCTGTGTCATTGTTGTGTTTCTGTTTCCCATAGACAGCAGTTCAGCCTGTGTCATTGTTGTGTTTCGGGTTTGCCCATAGACACCCGGGTGCAGCCGTGTCTTTGGGTTGTGTTTCTGCCCCCATGGGGCAGCAGTGCAGCCGTGTCATTTTTGGTTTTCGGGTTTCCCCAATAGCCCAGCATCAGCCTGGTCATTGTTTTGTTTTTCCCTCCCATGGGCAGCATGCAGACTGTGTTATTGTTGTGTTTCTTTTTCCCTTTGGGACAGAAAATTTCACCTGTGTCATTGTTGTTTTTTTTGCCCCCCTAGACAGCAGTGTACCTGTTTTCCCTCTTGGGGTTTTGCTTCCCATAGCCCAGAAAATTTTTGCCTGTTTTTCCCTTCTTGGGGTTTTTGCTTCCCACATGCAGACGTGTCATTGTTGGGGTTTCTTTTTCCCATAGGCAGAAAATTTGCCCCCTATTAATTTTTTGGTTTTTTTTTCCCCATGGGGACAGCAGTGCAGCCTGGTCTTTGTTGTTTTTCTATTTCCCAATAAAACAGCAGTCATTTTTGTGTCATTTTTGGGGTTTTTCTATTTCCCATAAAAAAGCAGTGCAGCCGGGTTTCATTGTTGTTTTTTCTTTTTCCCCATAGACAGCGGGCGGCCTGTGTCATTGTTTTTTTCTATTTCCCATAACCCCCAGTGCGGGCCTGGGGTTCCTTTGGTTGTGTTTCTTTTTCCCCATAAGCAGCAGTCGCCGGGTTTTCATTGTTGTGTTTCTGTTTCCCATGGGACAGCATCCCGCCTGTGTCATTTTTTGTGTTTCTTTTTTCCCCATAGCCCAGCGGGGCCCAAACCCTTTTTCATTGTTTGTTTCTGCCCCCCCATAGGAAGCAGTGCGGGACTGGGGGTTTTTTGTTGTGTTTCTATTTTCCCTTTGAAGCAGTGCCCCCTGTGTCCTTTTTGTGTTTTTTTTCCCCAAAAAATAACACAGTGCTCCTGTGTCATTGTTGTGTTTCTATTTCCCATAGACAGCAGTGGAGCCTGTGTCATTGTTGTGTTTCTGCCTCCCATGGAAAAGCATGCAAAACTGTTTTTTTGGGTTGTTTTTCTACCCCCATATAAAACACAGTGCAGCCTTTGTTCTTTGGGTTGTGTTTCTGTTTCCCATAGCAGCAGGTGAAACCCTTGGTCATTGTTGTGTTTTGCTTCCCATGGGAAAGCAGTGCAACCCTTTTGCCCTTGTTTGTTTCTTTTCCCCATAGAAAAGCATTCCCCTGCCCTGTGCATTGTTGTTTTTTCTATTTCCCATAGGCAGCAGTGCAGACTGTGTCATTGTTGTGTTTCTATTTCCCATAGACAGAAGTGTAGCTTGTGTAACTGTTGTGCTGTTGTTCTGTTTCCCATAGGCAGCAGTGCAAAACTGTCCATTTATTGTCTTTTTCTCCCCCCCAAAAAAGACAGCAGGCGCCTGTTTCATTGTTTGTTTCTTTTTCCCATAAAAACAGCATGCACTGTGTCATTGTTGTGTTTCTGTTTCCCATAGCACATGGAGCCTGGGGAACTGTTTGTTTCTATTTCCCTTTAGACAGCAGTGAAACCGGTGCATGTTGTGCTTCTGCTTCCCCTAGACAGAAGTGTAGCTTGTGTAACTGTTGTGTTTCTATTTCCCATAGACAGCAGTGCAACCTGTGACATTGTTGTGCTTCTGCTTCCCATAGACAGAAGTGTAGCCTGTGTTATTGTTGTGTTTCTATTTCCCATAGACAGCAGGGGCGGGCCTGTGTCATTGTTGGGGTTTTCTTTTTTCCCAAGGCAGATGAAACCCCTTTGTCATTGTTGGGGTTTTCTTTTTCCCATAGCAGCGGGTGCAGCCTGTTTCATTTTTTGTGTTTCTTTTTCCCCATAGCAGCAGTGCGGGCCCGGGTGTCATTTTTGTTTTTTTTTTTCCCTTCGCAGGGGCAGCCTGTGTCATTTTTTGTTTTTTCTATTTCCCATAAGCAGCAGTGAAACTGTGTCATTTTTGGGTTTCGTTTCCGGGGGACAGCAGTGCCCGTGTCATTGTTTGTTTCTGTTTTCCAAAAGACACAGTGCGGCCTGTGTCTTTGGGGTTTTTTTTTTGGGGGTTTTTTTTTTTTTTGGTTGTTTTTTTTTCCCAAGACACCATGCACCCCTGTTCATTGTTGTGTTTCTGCCTCCCATGGGCACATTTCAATCTGTGTCATTTTTTTGTTTTTTTTGTTTCCCCCTAGACACCCAGTGCAGCCTGTGTCATTGTTGTGTTTTGCCCCCATAAAACAGCAGTGTACCTTGTCCCCTTTTGTTTTTTGTTTCCCCAAAGAAGCGGGTGTAGCCTGTGTCCCTTTTGGGGTTTTTTGTTTTCCCACCAGGCAGACTGTGAAATTTTTTTTTGGATTCTATTTTCCCTTGGCAGCATGCAGCCTTGTCATTGTTTTTTTCTACCCCCCATGACACAGGCAGCCTGTGTCATTGTTGTGTTTCTATTTCCCATAGACAGCAGTGCAGCCTGTGTCATTGTTGTGTTTCTATTTCCCATAGACAGCAGTGCAGCCTGTGTCATTGTTGTGTTTCTGTTTCCCCACGACGAATTTTGTTGTGTAACTTTTTTTGCTGTTGTTCTTTTTTCCCAATGGGCCCCATTGCAACTTTGCTCATATTGTTTTCTGCCCCCCAATAGAAAGCGGGGGCACCCTGGGGTTCATTGTTTGTTTCTGCCCCCAAATAGGAAAGCAGTGCAACGTGTCATTGTTGTGTTTCTTTTTCCCCTGGGCACCCAGTGCAAACGTGTCATTTTTTGGGGTTTCCCTTTTTCCCCTTAACAGCAGTGCACCCTGTTTTTCCTTTGGGGTTGTGTTTCTATTTCCCATAGGCAGCAGTGCTGACTGTGTCTTTGTTGTTTTCTTTTTCCCCCATGGGCAGCAGGGGCAGCCTTTGGGGCTTTGTTGTGTTTCAAATTTCCCATAACACCCCATGAGCCGGGTGTCATTGTTGTGTTTCATTTCCCATAGACACCCAGTGAAACCTGTGTCTTTGGGTTTGTGTTTTTTTCCCATAAGCACATTTGCACCCTGGGGGTCTTTGTTGTGTTTCTTTTTTCCCATAGACGGCAGTCCCACCCTTTGTGCCCATTGTTGTGTTTCTATTTCCCATAGACAGCAGTGCAGACTGTGTCATTGTTGTGTTTCTATTTCCCATAAAAACAGCATTCACCTTGCCCATTGTTTTTGGTTTCTCCTCCCTTTGGAAAGCAGTGCAGACTGTTTTAAATTGTTGTGTTTCTATTTCCCTTTAGACACAGTGAAAGCCTGTGCCCCATTGTTGTTTTTCTATTTCCCATAGACAGCATGCGCCTGTGTCATTTTTTTGGTTTCTATTTCCATAGGCCCCAGTGCAGACTGTGTCATTGTTGTTTTTTCCTTTTTCCCCCATGGGGACACCCAGTGCACCTGTGTCATTGTTGTTTTGGGTTTATTTCCCCATGGGACAGCAGTGCAGCCTTTTGTCTTGTTGTGTTTCTTTTCCCATAGGAAAGCATTGAACTTGTCATTTTTGTTTCTTTTTTCCCATGGGCACGTGCGGGGCCTTGTCATTGTTTTGTTTCTTTTTTCCCCCCAAAGACACAGGGGGCGCCTTGTGTCTTTGGTTGGTTTCTATTTCCCATAGACACATGTAGCCTGGTGTAAAGTTGTTTTTCTATTTCCCATAACACATCCCAAGGCTGTGTCTTTGTTGTATTTCTTTTCCCATAGACGGGCAGTGCCCCCTGTGTCATTTTTGTGTTCTTTTTCCCTTTGGCAGCAGTGCAGACTGTGTCATTGTTGTGTTTCTATTTCCCATAGACAGCATTGCACCCCTTTGTGCCCATTTTTTGTGTTTCTTTTTCCCCCCATAGGCAGCGTACCGCCTGTGACATTTTTAGTACTTCTTTTTTCCCATGGACAAAAGTGAAAGCCTGTGTAAATGTTGCACTTCTTTTCCCCAAGACAGCAGTGCACCTGTTCATTGTTGTTTTTTTCTGCCCCCCTTTAAAACGGGAATGGGGCCTTTGTGACTTTGTAGTACTTCTTTTTTTCCCAAGACGGGCAGTGCAGACGTGCTCCTATTGTGTTTTGCTTCCCATAGAAAAGCAGGGAAACCTTTCCCTTGTGTTTTGCTTCCCATAAAAACTGTACCTGTGTCATTTTTGGGTTTTGCTTCCCATGGGACAGAAAGTGCACCCTGGGGCCCCTCTTTGTTTTGCTTCCCATAACGATGACCCCTTTGTGCCCCCTCTTGGTTTTGTTTCCCCATAGACAGCAGTGTAGCCTGTGTCCCTCTTGTGTTTTGCTTCCCATAGACAGCAGTGTAGCCTGTTGTCCCCCCTTGTTTTTGGCTTCCCTAGACGCGGGGTACCCTGTGTCCCTCTTTTTTTTTTGCTTCCCATAGACAGCAGTGTAGCCTTTCACCCTTGTTTTTTTTGTTTCCCAAATTAGACAGCAGTGAGCCTGTGTAAATTGTTGTGTTTCCCCTTACCCCCCATGGGGAAAACCCAGTGCAGACGGGTGTCATTGTTGTGTTTCTATTTCCCATAGGCAGCAGTCCCGACTGTTTCATTTTTTGTTTTTCAAACCTCCATAGACAGCAGTGAAGCCTGTTTCATTGTTGGGTTTCTCCCCCTCCCAAAAGACAGCATTTGCAGCCGGGGTTTTTCCAAATTGTTGTTTTTTGGGTTTCCCCAAAAAACATCAGTTTTCCCCCTGTGCCCCCTCTTGTGTTTTGTTTCCCCAAATGGGAAAAGCATGTGGGCCCTGGGGTCCCTTTTGTTTTTGTTTTTCCCATAGACACCATAGCCCAATTACCCTTGTCCCTTTTGTGTTTTGTTTTCCCATGGGAAAGAAGTGTGGGCCTGTGTCATTGTTGTTTTTCTACCTCCCATAGACAGCAGTGTAGCCTGTGTCCCTCTTGGGGTTTTGGGCTTCCCATAGAAAGCATGTAGCCTGTGTCTTTGTTGTTTTTTCAAACCCCCCCCAAGACAGCATGTAGCCTGGTCCCTCTTTTTGTTTTGGTTTCCCATAGACAGAATGCAGACTTTTACGGGGGGCTCACTTGTGCCACGGTTTAAAACGCTGCTCCCCCAAACCCTTTCTGGGCCCGGGCTACCCCCCCCGAGGCTGCACAGCCGTCACTCTTCCTGGGCTGTGCGGACTAGGAGTTTGCAAAAAAGAAGCGTCGCTGCGCTGGGGGTTGCCCATCTTGACGCCACCCAGCGGGGGGGGCCCCTCATGTGGCAGCCCGCAGAGTGACGGGCAGAGTGACGGGCAGAAGAGCGAGGGGCTCGGCAGCGAAAAAGAAAAGGTAAAAATTATTTTTTTATCTTTTTTTTTCTTTGGGCAATGAAAAATTTCTTACCAATGGGGAAAGGGTGCCTGTCTGATTTGTGGAGGGGAACCTTTTTTTAAATTTTTTTTTTTCCCCTCCTAATTTAGCGGAGACCTATTTACCTAATTTTGGGGGGAACCCCTAAGTCCCTTTGCCTAACTATGGGGGGACCAAAGAAAACCCGGCCTAATTATGGGGGGGGAAATATATCCCTAACAACAAAAGGGAAACCAAATGTATCTACCTAACTATGAGGGGACCTTTTAAAACCAAATTATGGGGGGGAAAAAACCATGTACCGGCCAAAAACTATGGGGGGGACCTATGTACCTGCCAAAACTAAAAAGGGGGCCCTTTTTAAAACCTAACTACAGGGGGGGTTTTTTTAACCTGCCTAACTAAGGAGAGAAATTCATTTTAAAACCCCAACAGTTTCCCCCTTTCCTCTCTATAAAAAAGCCCTATCGCGGGTTTCCCCCTCCCCTCTATAAAAAAGCCCCAATTCGGGTTTCTCCTCCCTCTATATAAAGCCCCATTTTGCGGGTTTTCCCTCCCTCCCTCTTTTAATTAAAGCCCATCTGCGGGTTTTCTCCCCCCCTTTTTTAAAAACCCATCTGCAGGTTTTTCCCTCCCCTCTATATAAAGCCCCATCTGCAGGTTTTTCCCTCCCCTCTATATAAAGCCCCATCTGCAGGTTTTTCCCTCCCCTCTATATAAAGCCCCATCTGCAGGTTTTTCCCTCCCTCTATATAAAGCCCCATCTGATTTTTTCCCCTTTCCCCTCTATATAAAGCCCCATCTGCAGGTTTCCCCCTTTCCCTTTCTATATAAAGCCCCATTCCAGGGTTTTTCCCTTTCCCTCTATATAAAGCCCCATCTGCAAGGTTTTTTATAAAGCCCCATCTGCAGGTTTCTCCCTCCTTCTATATAAAGCCTCATCTCCAGGTTTCTCCCTCCCTCTATATAAAGCCCCCATCTCCGGGTTTTCTCCTTCCCTCTATATAAACCCCCAAACTCAGGTTTATAAAAAGCCCCATCTGCAGGTTTCTCCTCCCTCTTATAAAGCCCCATCTGCAGGTTTTCCCTCCCTCTATATAAAGCCCCATCTGCAGGTTTTTCTCTCTCCCCCCTCCTTCCCCGTTTTAGGTCAATTAGGAACCAAAATATTCCTTTTCCCCCAAATGCAGAATAATGAGAGGGAGAATTTTTAAGGCTTTTTATTCTTTCTGAAAAGTCAGCAGTTTCCTCCCATTTCATTAGTATTTGGGGCTTTGCCCTTAAAACTGTAGGGCTTGGGTCAAACGGTCTGGATCCTTCCACAACCATCTCACAATATTTGGTGGAATTTGGGCGCCTTACTCCTGACAGAACTGGTGTCACAGAGCCATGCTTGGGGGTCTCTTCCTCACTGAGCCATGTTTGGGGGTCTTTTTCCTCCTGAGCATGTTTGGGGGGCCCTCTTGCTCGCTACCCATGTTTTGGGGGTCTCTTGCTCGCTCCGGCTTTTTCACTTTGCCCATACTTTTCCCAATAGAAGAGATCAGCTTGTGACGCGCCCCCAGAACATGACTTGTTCTCCGGGAAGCCACTTTGTACCAGTTTTGGGCAGCAGCTTCGGTCATTGTCCAATTTGGGAGACCCATTTCCGCCCCAAGCTGTAACTTCCTGGCTATGCCTTGAATGTTGCTTCAGTTTTGAACAAATCTTCTTTCCCTTCATGTTTCCATCTATTTTGTGAAGTGCACCAGTCCCTCCTGCAGCAAAACAACCCCACAACATGATGCTGCCGTCCCCGTGTATCACAGTGAGGATGGTGTTCTTAGGCTTCCAAGCTTCTCCCTTTTTCCGCCAAACGTAACGATGGTCATTATGGCCAAACAGTTCAATTTTAGTTTCATCAGACCCCAGGACCTGTCTCCATGTAGCTCTTTGTTCCTGTGCATTTGCGAACATGTTTCTATATGTTTCCCTTGGAGTAATGGCTTCTTCCTGGCCGAGCCACCTTTCAGCCCATGTTGATACAGGACTGGTTTTGAAAATGCAAATTTGTCATAGCTAATTTTGATTGTACGGTGACTGCTAAGGGGATGGGCAGGATCTATGTGGAATATATGTAAAATTAGTGAAAGGAACAAAAGTTTTTTCCCTGTAAAAATACATGCCACAGTTCACATTGTGCCATGAAAAATGCTGTGTGAACCCAGCCCTACTGAGCAAAATTTATCACGAAGGGCCCGGGCCCCAGATGTTTTAGGTCCCCAGCAACGCCCCTGCTCACTGTTCTATTTCTGCCTCCCATAGAAAACAGTGCAGCCTGTTCTCATTGTTCATGTTTCTTCTTCTCATAGAAAGCAGTGCAGCCTGTGCTCATTGTTAATGTTTCTGCTTCTCATAGAAAGCAGTGCAGCCTGTGCTCATTGTTAATGTTTCCGCTCCTCATAGAAAGCAGTGCAGCCTGTGCTCATTGTTAATGTTTCTGCTTCTCATAGAAAGCAGTGCAGCCTGTGCTCATTTTTAAATTTTTCGGCTTCTCTTTAAAAAGCATTGCACCTGTGCCCTTTGTAAGGGTTTTGTTTCCCTATAGAAAGCGTGCAGGCCGGTGTTTCATTGTTAATTTTTCTGCTTCTCATAGAAAGCAGGGGCCCAGCCTGTGCTCATTTTTAAAATGTTTCCGTTCCTCATAAAAAGCGTGCAGCCTGGGGGGCTCTTGTTAATGTTTTTTGTTCTCATAAAAAGGGCAGTCCCGCCTGTGCTAATTGTTAATTTTTCTGCTTTCATAGAAAAGGTGAAACCTGTGTAATTTTTTAAATGTTTCTTTTCCCTCATAGAAAGGGGGGCAGCCTGTTCCATTTTTTAATTTTTTCTGCTTTCAAAGAAAGCAGTGCAGTTTGTGCTCATTTTTTAAGGGTTTCCGCTTCTCATAGAAAGAAAGGGAGCCTGTGCTCTTTGGGTTAATGTTTCCGCTTCTCATAGAAAGCATTTGGCACCTTTGCTCTTTTTTTAATTTTTCCTTGCTTCTATGGGAAAAGCAGTGCATTTGTGTCATTTTTTAAGGGTTTCTGCTTCTCATAAAAAACCCGTGCACCCCGGGTTCATTTTTAAAGGGTTTCCCTGTTTCTTCAGAAAGCAGTGAAACCTGTGCTCATTTTAATTTTTCCCTGTTTTCTAAATAGAAAGCATTGCACCCTTTGTGCTCTTTTGTTAATGTTTCGGGCTTCTCATAAAAACAGTCCCCGCCGTGCTCTTTTTGGTAATTTTTTCCGCTCCCCCCTAGAAACATCACCCTGTTTTCCAATTTTTAATGTTTCTGCTTCCATAAAAAAGCAGTCCCAAGCTGTGCTCATTTTTAAATTTTTTGGGCTCCTCTTTAAAAAGGCAGTGAACCCTTTGCTCTTGTTAATGTTTCGCTTAAATAAAAGCAGTGGGGCCTGGCTCTTTGGGTTAAAAATTTTTTCTGTTTTCCAAAAGAAAGCAGTGCAGCCTGTGCTCATTGTTAATGTTTCTGCTTCTCATAGAAAGCAGTGCAGCCTGTGCTCATTGTTTGTTTCTTGCTTCTCATAAAAAAAGCAGGGAAACCCTGTCCTAAATTGTTAATGTTTTCCGCTCCTCATAGACTACATGCATCATTTGGTAAACTGTTAAGGGTTATCTCTGCCTCCAAAACCCTAGCGGGGGGAACCCTTTGGGGGTCTTTGTTAGTGTTTCCCCCCTCCCCTTGGGACAGCACTACAGTCTTTGGTCATTGAAAAAATTGAAACCTGCCGCTATAAACGCATGTGGCTGGTGGTCACTTTTAAATTTGTTTCTAAATTTTCCCCATAGATCCCCGTGCAACTGGGGTTTTTAGGGTTTTGCATTTCAATCCCAAAAGACAGAATTTGCACCCTTTTGGTCATTGGTTGTTTTTCCTGAAATCCCATAATAACCTGCAGCCTGTTCCATGTTTGTGTTTTTTTCCCTTTCTCATAAAACAGCAGTAAAAATTTGGGGGCCCCACTGTAATTTTTCAGCTTCCCATAGGCAGCTTTTTGGCCCCTGGGGTCAATAAAAGGGGTTTTCTCCCCGTCCATAAAATATCAGGGGCGGGCCCGGGGTTTACTATTAGTGTTTCTCCCTCTCATAAACCCAAAGTGCACCCTGGGGGTTTTTTTAACAAGTGTCTACCCCATTTCCTTTTTTGCCCCCCAAAAACCCCCAAGTTTTAATCTGTGTCACTTCTAGTGTTTCTTTCTCCCACAGCATTACAGCCTATGGCTACTGTTAGTGCTTCTCCCTTCCATAAATCTTAGAGCAGCCTGTGGTCTGGATTAATCTTTCTGCCTCCCATAGACAGCAGTGCAGCCTGTGGCTGTTATTAGTGTTTTTTCCCTTTCCAAACAGCAAATTTTTGTGGACACTTTTAAAGTGTTTTTCCCCCCAATTTAGCTCTTGGTTATTATATTTTCTGCCTCCCAAAAGCCCGCGGGTGCACCCTTTTGGTCATTTTTGTTTTTTCCTCCCAAACCCATTGGAAAATAGGGGCAGTCTGGGGCCACATTTTTAGTATTTTCTCCCTTTTTCATATCAGCAATGAGCCTGTGGCCACTTTTATTTAATTTCAAAATTTTTCTAGTCAAAAGGTCCCAGCCTGGGGCCACTTATTTTATTTTTCCCTCATATGGGACAGCATGAAAGCTTGGGGGCCACTTTTTTATTTTTTTTTTGCCCCCCAAAAGACAGAAAGCCCCACCTGTGGTAAATATTAGTATTTCTACCCCCCCAAGGGAACACAGTGCAGCCTGTTTTTCACTATTGGAATTTTTTTATCTCCCATAGAAAACATCCAGCCTGGGTCACATTAAAACTTCTCCCCTCCCTAGCCCAGCAGTGCAGCCTGTGGTAACTTTTTGGTATTTTTTGTCTCCCATAGACACAGCCCCGGGGCCTGGGTCATTTTTTTAGTACTTCTCCCTTTCCCTTTGCCCAAGCACCCAGCCTGGGGTAAATATTAGTCTTCTACCTCCCATAGCAGCATGCCCCTTCGGCCAAAATTAAAACTTTTGCCTCCGATAGACAACGGTACAGTCTTTGGTCACTTTTAGTATTTCTACCTTTCATAGTCAGCAATGCAGCCTGTGGTCTTTTTTTATTTTTTTGTCCCCCATAGACAGCATTGCATGGCTCCAATAGCCCGAAAGTGCATTCTGGGGTCACTATTAGAAATTTTCTTTCCCCCAAAGACAGCAGTGCATCTTTTAAGTCAAATTAGTACTTCTACCCCCCAAAATAGACACCCAAAAAACCTTCGGCCATTAAAACTTTTCCCTTTAAAAAACCCAAGGGGGTTTCCCAAGTCTTTGCATTTTTAGTATTTCTACCTTTCATCGACTGCAGTGCAGCGTGTGGTCACTATTATTTTTTTGCCCCCATAGCGAGTGCCCCCTGTGGTACAATTGTTTTTGCTCCCCATAACGGTGCAGCCTGTGGTCAATTAGTTTTTTTGTCTCCTAGCAGCGTGCAGCCTGCGGTCACTTTAAACTTTCCCTCCATAACAGCAGTGAGCCTTTTGTCCTATTAGTATTCTCTTCCCCATAGACGAGTGCGCCTTTGGGCCCGGATTAGAACTTTTGTCTCCGATAGACAATGGTGCAGTCTTTGGTCACTTTTAGTATTTCTACCTTTCATAGACAGCAGTGCAGTCTGTGGCCATCTTAAAATTTCTATGATGAAACAGGGCTTGTTCCGGCACTCGTGCTCCAGATATAATCCAAATATAATCCAAATGGGAAATTAAGACCTGAGGGTGGCTCGAAAACGGGGAAAGTTTGTGGCTATTATTTTTTAATTTGTTTTTAAACTCCCAAAAAAGTGCGTTTTTCCTATTTGGATTATATTTTGGATTTATTTGGAGCCGGTGCCGGAACAAGCCCGTTTCATCATACCTTCATCATCGGGGCGCCCCCGGAAACCCCTTTTCCTAGCACCGTGTGTGGGGGATCATGGGTTTAACCTAAGTGCAGGAACCCCCGGGGAGCGTTATCCACTTTTTTTTTTTGTTTATCTTAAAATTTCTGGCCCCCTTGATGACAGCTGGCCGTGTGATCAATTTTGTATTTACACTTCCCTGAAAGCGTGCGCCGTGGGGACAATTAGTATTTTCCTCCCTTTGAAACAGTGCAGCCCGTCCTTTTTGATCCCAAAAGACAACGGTTGCGCCTGTATTCACTTTTAGTATTTCTGTCTCCAATAGACAACGGTGCAGCCAGTGGTCACTTTAAGTATTTCTGCCCCCCCTCCCCCCCCCCCTCATAGAAAACAGTGAAACCTGTGGCATTATTGTTTTTCTGCCTCCCATAGAAAAGCGTGCACCCGGTCCATATTAGACCCTGAAATGGTGCACCCTTGGGTCCTTTTGTATTTCATTCCCATAGAAAGCGGCAGCCCTGGGTCTTTTCCATTTCTGCCCCCATAGAAAGCGTTGAAACCCTGTGGTTCCTTTTAAATTTTGCCCCCCATGAAAGAAATGCAATTTGGGGCCCTTATTAAAATTTCTGCCCCCATAGAAAGCTGAAAACCTGTGCCCTTTTCACATTCTCCCCCCCATAGAAAGCAATGCAACCTGTGGCCCTTATTCACATTTCTGCCCCCCATAGAAAGCAGTGCAACCTGTGGTCCTTATTCACATTTCTGCCCCCCATAGAAAGCAGTGCAGCCTGTGGTCACTTATTAATATTTGATTATTATCCTTATGCATTATTGCCCGCCCCCAACAATTTGTTTTAGCTATGGGCGGGGATCAGTCTGGGGGTAAATTACCAGTTTTGGAGATTTTTCGTAATTCCAGATATAGCGGTAAACTCTTTGTTAGCTCTTGATGTCCTGAGCTGCTGAGATCTCCTATTAGTGCCGCCATACCGTATGTTGCATAAGTATTGACGCCCTCCACCTTGGCCCATACGGGCCTCAGTCCTCCAGACATAAAAGCTTCTGTCACTGAATATAATTGTATCCGAGCAGCGTGACGTTAATTACCGGGGTATTGATGTCCTGCTTTGTCGCGGTGACGCGGGGAGTTCAGGGCGCCGCTTATCTTGATTTATTGGGCGTGTGACCGCCTTATGATTAAGTACTTGCAGAATTGATGCTGAGCTGCTCTAATCAATTCATTACCCTGGAACTTCTCGGCGCAGTTCAAGTTATGGAAGCGAGAACTACGCAGTGCACAAACGGTCCTAGCACATACGTGTTGGCTTAAAGGGGCACTCCACCCCCAGTGTATACGGCTAATTACCACCTGGGGTGGAGTGCCATAGAAATACTGGCTGCCGGGGATACTCCCTTCAGTTTAAGATAAGTGTAGAACCTGTCCAGGGCTGAATTCACAGGACCATAGAGCTCTAGTGTGGTACCTAAAGGAATCCGGACCCAGGTGCCCATCGGCATGAGGTCCATGCTGTCTAATCAGTCATTTGAGCTGGGGGTTACCCTTTATTACAACCCCTAAATCTGTACCGAGGGATAAAAGATCAATCGGGGGCGCTAGATGCCTCTGCTATTGAGGAATATGAGAACAGTTATATAGACTTTCACTATGAGTCCTTGTTCTAGAGCGTTCTAGACCTGTCTACTAGTTGCTACATCAAAGTGATCTAGAACAGTTCAATACACCTTAACTATACTATACTGAGAGACACAACTTGAATCAGGGGGCGCCTGATGCCTCTGCTAGTGAGGTATATAAGAACAGTCATGTAGACATTCACTATGAGTCCCTGTTCTAGACCTGTCTACTATAGCTTTATCAAATGGATCTGGAATATTCTAATAAACCTGAGCTATACTGAGGGACACAACTTCAATCAGGGGGTGCTAGATGCCTCTGCTATTGAGGAATATGAGAACGGTTATATAAACTTTCACTATGACCCCTTTTCCCCTGTTTTCTAGAAGCATTTCTAGAAACAGTCTTCTAAAGCTTTTATAAAGATCTGGTAATTAGGTCTGATAAGCCCTTTTAAAATATCACTATCACTGAAGGGCAGCAACTTTCCAATTTAAGCGGGGGCCAGATGCCTCTTCTATTGAGGTATATAAGAACAGTCATGTAGACATTCACTATGAGTCCCTGTTCTAGACCTGTCTACTAAAGCTTTATCAAATGGATCTGGAATATTCTGATAAACCTTCGCTATACTGAGGGACACAACTTCAATCAGGGGGTGCTAGATGCCTCTGCTATTGAGGAATATGAGAACAGTTATATAGACTTTCACTATGACTCCCTGTTCTAGAGCGTTCTAGACCTGTCTACTAGTTGCTACATCAAAGTGATCAAGAACATTCAATACACCTATACAAATATTATACTGAGAGACACAACTTCAATCAGGGGCACTAGATACCTCTGCTAGTTGGGTATAAAGAACATCATTAGACATTCACTATGAGTCCCTGTTCTAGCCCTTTCCCCTACTATAGGCTTTATCAAATGGATCGGGAAATTTATTCCTAAATAAACCTGAGCTATACTGAGGGACACAACTTCAATCAGGGGGTGCTAGATGCCTCTGCTATTGAGGAATATGAGAACGGTTATATAAACTTTCACTATGACTCCCTGTTCTAGAGCATTCTAGAACTGTCTTCTAAAGCTTTATCAAAGGGATCTGGAATAGTCTGATAAACCTTAACTATACTATACTGAGGGCACAACTTCAATAAGCGGGCGCCAGATGCCTCTGCTAGTGAGGTATATAAGAACAGTCATGTAGACATTCACTATGAGTCCCTGTTCTAGACCTGTCTACTAAAGCTTTATCAAATGGATCTGGAATATTCTGATAAACCTTCGCTATACTGAGGGACACAACTTCAATCAGGGGGTGCTAGATGCCTCTGTTATTGAGGAATATGAGAACGTTTATATAGACTTTCACTAGGAGTCCCTGTTTCAGAGTGTTCTAGACCTGATTGCTAGTTGGTCTATCAAAGGGATCTAGAACAATCTAATACACATTAACTATACTGAGAGACACAACTTAAATCAGGGGGCACTAGATGCCTCTGCTGGTGAGGTATATAAGAACACTCATGTAGACATTCACTTTGAGTCCCTGTTCTAGAACGTTCTAGACCTGTCTACTAAAGCTTTATCAAAGGAATCTAGAACAATCTGATTAACCTACTACATTGTACTAAGGAATGCAACTTTAATCAGGGGATCCAAGATGCCTCTTCTATTGAGGAATAAAAGAACAGTCATGTAGACATACACAATGACTTCACTGTTCTAGATCATTGTAGGCCTTTCTACTAGATGTTCTATCTATCTAGAACAGTCTGATGAACCTCTACTACACAGCAATAAGAAATGCATCTTCAATCAGGGGGCGCTAAATGCTTTCACTATTGAGCACTATGAGAACAGTTGTGTAGACATTCACTAGAAGTTCCATGTTCTAGAACATTCTAGACCTGTCTACTAGAGCTCTATCAAAAGGACCTAGAATGTTCTGATATACCCTTATTACACTGTATTGAAGGATACAACTTTAATCAGGGGAGCGCTAGACGCCTCTACTATTGAGGAGTATGATGACGGTCATGTAGACATTTACTATGAGTTCAGTGTTCTAGAGCACATCTAGACCTGTCTACTAGAGATCTATCAAAGGGATATAGAACAGTCTGATAAAGCTCTGCTATATTGTACTGATGGATACCCCATTAATGAGGGGGCGCTAGGTACCTCTACAATGGAGGAATATGAAAACGGCCATATAGACCTTTTTGAGACCTCTCTTCTTGAACATTCTAGACCTGTCTACTTGAGCTCTCTCAATGGGATCTAGAATGATCTGATAAACCTCTACTACAATTGTCTAGATGTAGCTATAGGAGCTGTGGGATATATGACCTTCTAGTTACACCTTTCTTGAAAAAAATGGTGGCTCAGTGTGTATTATATACATGAGCGGCACAGTGGCTCAGTGGTCATTATATGTGGAGGTATCATGATAGCTTGAAGGTTATAAGATGCTTGGCCATCACGATGACTCACACAGTGTGGGCAGGACTGTGGCTCAGTGGTTATTACAAGTGATGGAAGCATGGAGGCTCAGTGGTTAAGACATGCATGCACAGCAGTGGCTTAGTGGTTATTATATGTGTAGGCAGCATGGTGGCTCAGTGGTTAATACATGCATCAACAGCATAGTGGCTTATTGGTTAATGTATATGTAGGCAGCACGGTGGCTCAGTGGATATCATATGTGTGGGTTGCATGGTGTCCCAGTGGTTATTACAAGTGTTGGATGCACGGAGGCTCAGTGGTTAATACATGCATGAACAGCATAGTGGCTAAGTGGTCATTATATGTGGAGGTATCATAATAGCTTGATGTTATAAGATGCGTGGCCATCACAATGACTCACACAGTGTGAGCGGGACTGTGGCTCAGTGGTTATTACAAGTGTTGGAAGCATGGAGGCTCAGTGGTTAATACATGCATGAACATCATAGTGGCTTATTGGTTATTGTATATGTAGGCAGCACGGTGGCTCAGTGGATATCATATGTGTGGGTTGCATGGTGTCCAAGCGGTTATTAGATCTGTGTGCAACATGGTGGCTTGGTGGTTATACACATGTTAGCAGCACAGTGGCTCATTTGTTATTAGATGTTTGGGAAGGAATTGTTGAGCGGCTTTTATATGTGTTGGCAGGAATGGTTCAGTGGTTATTATATATGTGGGCAGCATGGTGGCTCAAGGGGTATTATATGTGCTGGCATCATGGTGCCTCTTGGGTTATTATATGTTTGGGCAGCATGGTGACTCTTGGGTTATTATATGTGTGGGCAGCACGGTGGCTCAGTAGTAATTACATGTGTGGGCAGCATGGTGGCTCAGTAGTAATTACATGTGTGGGCAGCATGGTGGCTCAGTAGTAATTACATGTGTGGGCAGCATGGTGACTCTTGGGTTATTATATGTGTGGGCAGCACGGTGGCTCAGTAGTAATGACATGTGTGGGCAGCATGGTGGCTCAGTAGTAATTACATGTGTGGGAGCATGGTGGCTCAGTGGGTATTATATGTGTGGGAGCATGGTGGCTCAGTAGGTATTACATGTGTGGGAGCATGGTGGCTCAGTGGGTATTAAAAGTGTGGGAAGCATGGTGACTCTTGGTGTTATTATATTGTTGGGCAGCACGTGGCTCATAGTAAATGACATGTTTGGGCAGCATGGTGGCTCAGTGGGTATTATATGTCTTGGCAGCATGGTGGATCAGTAGTAATTACATGTGTGGGAGCATGGTGGCTCAGTAGTAATTACATGTGTGGGCAGCATGGTAACTCTTGGGTTATTATATGTGTGGGCAGCACGGTGGCTCAGTAGTAATGACATGTGTGGGCAGCATGGTGGCTCAGTAGTTATTAGATGAGTAGGCAGTATGGGGGCTCAGGGGTTATTATATGTGTGGGCAGCATGGTGGCTCAAGGGTATTATATGTGCTGGCATCATGGTGCCTCTTGGGTTATTATATGTTTGGGCAGCATGGTGACTCTTGGGTTATTATATGTGTGGGCAGCACGGTGGCTCAGTAGTAATTACATGTGTGGGCAGCACGGTGGCTCAGTAGTAATTATATGTGTGGGCAGCATGGTGGCTCAGTAGTGATTACATGGGGGCTCAATGGTTATCATTTTGTCTTCAGTTCAAATTTGACCAAAGGACTCATCTGAGGGTTTTTTTATGTCTCCTCAAAATTTTCTGGGGGTTTCCTTAATTCCCCCTTTTTTTTTTCCCCAAACTTAAAATTACAGCTGTTTTAAGGCCCATGACAAAAAAAAATTTTGGGTGGGGGTTTTATTTTTCGGGTTTGCCACCAGATGCCCATGCAAAGGAGTAGTAATCTGTTTGATTTTGTATAAAATCTACTTTTCAGGACCTTTTTCCCTTGGTAAAACCTCAGCGGGGTTCTCTTGACGAAAATTTAGGGCGGGCCCACCTTTTGACCTTGATGTTTGTTCTAAAAGCGATTTTTTCTGTAAAAAGTCAGAATATTTTTGGCCCTGTTTCACTAGACTTTAATCGACAGGTTCCCTGCCACCTATCTGCCTCTAGCTTGGTGCCCTGGTTCTTTGCCTGTGATAGTCCATTTTTGGTTAAACAAAATTTGTGTTCTTTCTGTCCTGTTTGGGTTTCCCGATTCTTCTGTTTTTCTCCTGATTTTCCCCCCTTTTGGCCCTGATGCTTCAGTATTTGCGTTCCCTCTTCCCCGGGCTCCAACCGCTCCGTTGCCCTCCCGAATTTGTTTTTTGTTTGCCCTCGTCCTTTGGGGTTATCCCTTTTACCTGGGTGGGGATTGTCGTACCCCCTTTTTTGTTGAGTCAGCAAGTAGGCAGGGACAGTTTTGGGGTACTTAGTGCTAGGGCGCTCTGCCCTTTCGTCCCTTTGCGTCCCAGGTGTTGGTTTTTTCACAATCTAAAAATTATTTTTTTAAATGCCCTTAAATCTTTATGTTGGTGTCTGGACGTTCTAAAGGGGACAGGGCATAAAAAGGGCAACATTAGGGGAAATACCATCTCTTTGGTTGGGGTTTTTTAGGTTTCTCTTAAAAAATGTTGATTCGGGTTGATGTTTCCCCAAAAGAAAACTACTTTTTTTATTTCCCTCTTTAGCGATTTTCCCTTAATTAATTAAAAAGTTTTCCATTTGTTTTGGGACCCCTCAAGATAAACCGTTTGGTTGATCCTCAAGATAAAAACCATTTTTGCTTTAAACCCCCCCAAAAATGAACCATTTTTGGGTTTGGGATCCCCCCAAGATGAACCAGTTTGGGTTGATCCCTCAAGTTGACCATTTTTGGTTGTTTCCCTAAAGATGATCCAGTTTGTAAATGATCCTCAAAGATCCATTTTGGGTGATACCCCTCAAGTTGATCCAGTTTGTGATGATCCCTCAAAATGATCCACTTTACTATGATCACGTAAGATGATCCAGTCCATGATAATCCCTCAAGATGTTTCAAGTTCATGTTGATTTTTTAAAGATAAACCAAGCATTCATAAGGGATCCCTTGGGAAATACCCGGGTTTATGAAAATTATTTTTAGAGGGTACAGTTCATGAGGACCCAATTATTTTTTAATGAACCCTTTTAATATGATCCAGTTTGTGATGATCCCTCAAATGCCCCTTCCCTTGGGATTTTTCTTAAAGATGATAAAGTTCTTTAAATCCCATTAAGTTTTTTTCTTTTTTTTTTGTGAGACCCATTTGAAATGCCCAAAATTAACAATGGGGCCCCTTTAAGGGATAAAACCCCATTTAAATTAGATCCCTAAAATTTGATCCAGCCTATGTTTTTCCCCCTAAAAGATGTGGGAATTTTTATGATGCCTTTTCAAGATAAACCCAAGTCCATGATTTTCCCTCAAGATGATCGAATTTATGATGACCTTCTCAAGATGATCCAGCCTATGATTTTCCCTCAAGATGATCGAATTTATGATGACCTTCTCAAGATGATCCAGTCCATGATTTTCCCTAAAGGATGAAAAATTTTTTGGGAGGGGCCCTTTCAGATGACCCAGCCCATGTTTTTCCCTTTCAACAGTTTTGGGAAAAATGATGACCCATTGATATTACAGAAATTTTCTTTATGATTCCTTGAAATTTAAACCCAGTTTTTTAAAATTTTTTTTGAATGATAAAGTTCATGAGGGTTCTTTAAATATCCAGTTTCTTTTTGATTACTTAAAAAAAAACCTAGTTCAAAATAATATATCACAAAAAATTTAAATCCAGTCCATGATAGTTCCTTAAGGTGATACACTTCATAAAAAACCCTTTAAAGGGGGAAAATCCATCATATTTTCCTTCAAGGGTTTTCGGTTTTTGATTTAGGGTTTTTATATGTTTAAAATTTTAAAAATGGCAACCCCCCTGAAATTACCCAGTTTATTTAATTTTTTCCCCCTAGTTGTTTTGAGATAAACCAGTTTTATAACCCCCCTTTTTAAAATTTTTTCCAGCCCAAAAATTTTTCCCTGAAGATCAAACAGTTCATGATAATTGCTTGAGATCATCTAGTTATGGGGGTCCTTTAAAGACCTTTCCTTTTCCAAAATTTTTTCCCTCAATATGGTCCAGTTTTTTAATGACCCCTTCATGGTACCCAATTCATGATTATACCCAAGAGATACCTCATGTTAAAATTACTTAATATCTTTCCAAATTTCATGATTTTTTTAAGAAAATCCTTTTGTGTGATCCTTGAGATAACCCAAATCTTGAAAACCCCTCCCCAATGAACAATTTCGGATTTTTATTATTATTTTGAGGTAATTGGGTTTCTAATGATTTTTTAAGGTGACCCGTCCAGGGTTTTTTCCCTTTTTTAAATTTGATCCATTTTGAAAAACCCCTTTGAGATTTTTCCCAAATTTTTTCCGGGACAACCCCCTTGAAAATGAAAAGAGTTAAAAAGATAATTGTTTGATAGTTTTTTCCCTTTAAAGATCCCCTTTAAAATTGATCCATTTCCAAAAATTTTTCCATCAAAAAAAATTTCAGTGCATGATAATTTTTTGAGATCATCCATGTAATGAGGGTCCCTTAAGATCATCCACTCCCTAATTTTCCCTCAAGATAATCCAGTTGTGTTTCCCCCCTTTAAAGGGGGTAATCCAACCAAAATTTAAACCCCTAAGATGACCAAACCTTTTGTGATTATCACTGGACTTCATCCAGTACAGGGAATTTTCCCTCCAAAGAAAATCCGGTTTGTGTGACCCTTTTGTTTAATTAAAATTTTTTTATAAAGGCCCATAAAATAAACCATTGACGACATTAAATTATCTTGAAAATAAATTCAGGTCTTTGTTGACCTCAAAAAAATAATCCAGTCTAGGGCTTTCCTTAAAAGATGATCCAGTTTGGGATGATCCTTTGAGAAAATTTTCCAAATTTTTTCAGAGGGAACCATGATAAAAATTTTTCCCCTAAAACTTTCCGGGTCCTTTGGTTTTCTTTCAAGATGATCCATTTGTGATGATCCTTTGAGAAAATTTCCAAAATTTTTCAGGATACCCATAAACAAAAAAACTTTCTAAAAAAATCCATTTTCCGGGTTTTTTTTTCAAGATGATCCTTTTTTTGGGATCCTTTGAGATAATCCAAATTTTCATGAGGATACACGAAATGAACCAGTGTAGAACCTTATATTATGTTGAGATAATCCGAGTCATGATGATCTTCTAAAATAATCTAGTCCATGGTTTTCCTTCAAGATTATCCAGTTTGGGAATGATCCTTTGAGAAAATCCAAATTTTCATGTGACCCCACGAAATGAACAATTTAAGAGATTTATTATCTTGAGATCACCGGCAGATATTTTCTAAAAAAATCCGTCTTGGTTTTTTTTAAAATGTTTCCATTTTTTGATGACCTTCGAAAATCCAAATTTTTGAGGGACCACGAAACAACCGTTTAAAATTTTTATTTTGGGGTTCCCCCGGTCATGATGATCTTCAAAATAATTCCTTTGTTCTCTTTTCAAGTGATCCATTTGGTGACCCTTTTGAGTAACCCAAAAATTTTCATGAGGTCCCGAAAAGAACCAGTTAAGATTTTTTTATTATCTTGGGTCATTCAGGTCATGATGATCTTCTAAAATTAACCCATCCAGGGGTTTTTCCCCTTCAAATGCCCAGTTGTGATGATCCTTTGAGATAATCCAAATTTTCATGCGTATCCAAAAAGGAACCAGTTTAGGACAATTTTTATTTTGAGGTACCAGGTCTGTGATTTTCTAAAATAATTAGTCTATGGTTTTCCCTTTTAAAGATGATCCAGATTGTGAGACCCCTTTTGAAAACCCAATTTTTGGGGATCCACGTTAAAACCTTCTAAAAAAAACCAGTCCGGGTTTTTTCTTTAAGATGCCCAGTTTGTGATGATCCTTCGACATAATCCAAATTTTCATTATCCATGATATGAACCTTCAAATTCTATGATTTTCCTTCACCCCCTATATCCAATCCCTTGCCCGCTCTGTCACCTGCCCCTCAAAAACATTCCGAACCGTCCTTTTCTCCTATGGAAAAAAACCCGACTTTTTAGTTGCTCTTATCTTTTCGTTTTGACAACAAAAAATCCCTATTTGTTGGTCTTCCCTTCTGAAAAACTCTCCCCTCTCCAATCTGTCCTGATGCAGCAGCCAGGCTCGTTTTTTTCCCCCGTAGTGATCCCTACCCTGTGTAGTCACTGCACTGGTTGCCATCCAGAAAAGGATACAAAAAAAATCATTCCTCCACCCAAAAGTCTCACAGCGCTGCCCCCCCTACATCTCCTCCCTCTCTCTGTCTACCCCCCCTACCCGCTTCCGCTCTGTGTGATCTTAAGACTACACACTCACTCAACCGAAACTCCCATTGCCCGTCTCCAAATTTTCCCGTTTGCCCGTTTCTCGGAACATGTTACCCATGTGATCGGCCCCCTAAAACCCCTCACATTTTTAAAGTGCGTTCTGAAAACCCATTTCTTAGACAAGCGACCAAATCCCGAATTGTCAACCCCAAAATTCTGTCAACATTGTCACTTCCTAAACTTTGGCACCGACGGGCATTATCTGTTATATAGATGTAAGGTCTAGGGGGGCATTTAATCTTTTTTTTATGTATACAACCCATATTTATGTAACATGGCGGTCATTGTAACCAAACATTGTCAGGCCTTTTTTTCACCCATAACCGTAATATGATTGTAAGTCATTGCGATGAGGCCCTGCAACAACCGTGTGATCTATTTGTCAGTCTAGCTTTTTTAATAATGTAATGTCTTCGGTGTTCATGTGCTTATACCCTCTATTGTAATAAGTGCTGCGGAATATGTTTGGCCCATATAAATAAAGATTATTATATTATTATCATTCAAGATGATCCATTTTGGATTAGAATCATTATGTGAATAATCCAAATTTTCATGAGGATACACGAAATGAGCCAGTTTAGGACATTACAGTATCTTGAGATCATCCAGGTCATGATGATCTTCTAAAATAATCTAGTCTATGGCTTTCCTTCAAGATGATCCAGATTGTGATGAGCCTTTGAGATAATCCAATTTTTTATGAGGATCCACGATATAAACCTTCTAAAATAATACAGTCCATGATTTTCCTTTAAGATGATCCAGTTTGTGATTATCCTTTGACATAATCCAAATTTTCACGAGGATCCAAGAAACGAACCAGTTTAAGATATTATATTATCTTGAGATCATCCAGGTCATGATGATCTTCTAAAATAATCCAGTCCATGGTTTTCTTTCAAGATGATCCAGTTTGTGATGATCCTTTGAGATAATCCAAATTTTCATGCGTATCCACGAAATGAACCAGTTTAGGACATTATATTATCTTGAGGTCATCCAGGTCATGATGATCTTCTAAAATAATCCAGTCTATGGCTTTCCTTCAAGATGATCCAGATTGTGATGATCCTTTGAGATAGTCCAGTTTTTCATGAGGATCCACAATATGAACCTTCTAAAATAATCCAGTCCATGGTTTTCTTTCAAGACGATCCAGTTTGTGATGATCCTTTGAGATAATCCAATTTTTCATGAGGATCCACGATATGAACCTTCTAAAATAATCCAGTCCATGATTTTCCTTTAAAATGATCCAGCTTGTGATGATCCTTTGAGATAATCCAAATTTTAATGTATCCACGAAACAAACCAGTTTAGGACATTATATTATCTTGAGGTCATCCAGGTCATGATGATCTTCTAAAATAATCCAGTCTATGGTTCTCTTTCAAGATGACCCAGTTTGTGATGATCCTTTGAGATAATGCAAATTTTCATGAGGATCCACGAAACGAACCAGTTTAAGATATTGTCTTGAGATCATGCAGGTCATGATGATCTTCTAAAATAATCCAGTCTATGGCTTTCCTTCAAGATGATCCAGTTTGTGATGATCCTTTAAGATAATCCAAATTTTCATGCGTATCCACGAAATGAACCAGTTTAGGACATTATATTATCTTGAGGTCATCCAGGTCATGATGATCTTCTAAAATAATCCAGTCTATGGCTTTCCTTCAAGATGATCCAGATTGAATTATTTTAGAAGGTTCCATATCATTGACCATGAAAATTTTGGATCTTTCTTCAGTCCATTTTTCCCATGATATTATTTTTGAATTATTTTAGAAGGTTCATATCATGGATCCTCATGAAAATTTGGATTATCTCGTCCATGGTTTTCCTTGATAATGACCTCGTTTCTGACAATCACTTGAGTCTATGCCGCTCTTGATGATCTTCTGTGATGATGAAGCTCTTGATACTCCACCAAAAGGATTAAAATGTCCTCCTTGACCACTTGGCTTTCCTGCAGTCCACCGGCCGCCATCTTCTCCCCGCGTCCAGGTTGACGCGTTATGGCGCCTGCACCTCCTCAGTAATCTTCCCGTGCTTCCTGGGTGCCTCATCAGCCCCCGGAGAACATCACAGCGAGTTTCCTTATCTGCGCCGCGTCTGATCTCTCCTTTCGCGCGCGTTCACTTTTAAGATCTCTCCTTTCTTATGTAAAAAAGGCAATTAGAGACGTATCTGTTTATTTTAAACAAAATGGTTGTTAATTATCATGATCAAAACCCCCTTCGCCATTGTACACATCGGCGCCCGCTTTGTTGTCGCTCTAAATTGAGTCGAGTTTGCCGAAGACTGACACCAAAGTCTGACTTTATTTTTTTTTTTGTTTTATTTTTTTTTGTTGTAACTTAATGAACAAACGGGTTTCGGGGTCTTTGTTCGCTTACGGTTCAGATCTCACAATATTGAAAACATTTATTTAGATTCCTTTCTTGCCTTAATCACTAATGTCACGTTGTTCCTGTTAAAGAGCGTTTGCTCTCGGCTGCTCGCGCGCTTTTTTTTTTTTTTTTTTCCGTTTTTTTTTTTTATATCTCGCTATTTGATGGTTTAATTGAAGCAGCCTGTGCACGTAAACACGGAGAGGGGCGCAGGTTGGGTTCTAATATCTTATCTGGGACTTTGAAGCAGAGCAAAGACTCCTCCGCGACCGGCGTGGAGGAAGCGGGGGGGGGGGGGGGGGGTGATACCGTACATTTTGATCTTGAAGGTGATAGGAAGGTCATACAGTCAAGTCTTGACAAAATGCACCTTAATATTTTCTTTTAATCTGTTTTTATGTTTTTTCGCTTTTATTTCCTTCTTAAATTCGGGAAAGGAAAAAAAAAAAGCCAAGCGCCGGCTTTCTTTTTTTTTTTTTTTTATTAAATGCGTTCAATAAATAAGCCACGCCCTCTTGGTGTCGCTTTATCCTCTCGAAAGAGTGAACGGTCACCGAGCGAAAATAGGTCTGGATAGAAAATTGTAACATTCACAACGACCTAAATCGTGAAATGTATCAAAAGAAGATATCTATTAGTAGCCAGTGCATTTCTCATCCTTAGTAAGAGAGTATCGAACGTGAACAGCTTAGATACACTCACTAGTGATGGAGTTCTGTGGAGCTGTATCTCACTTGACAGGCTTAGATACAACAGATATGGTGTGAACAAAGGTTGCTCTGAAGCTTGGGTTCATAGACACTCATACAGACATCCAGGGACAGGGGATGATAGGATTAGATACACAGCTCAGCAGACTGCATCACACAGATTTGGGTTAGATACACACCCCAGCAGAGAGTATCACACAGGATGGATTAAAATACACACTCAGGAGACGGGATCACACCCGGAGAGGATTAGATACCGGCTCAGCAACGTGTATCACACAGGAGAGGTTTTGATACACAGGGTCAGCAGACGGTATCACACAGGATGGATTTGATACAAAGCTCAGCAACTGTTCGCACAATATAGGATTAGATACAAGCTCAGCAGACGTATCACACAGGATAGGATTAATACACAGCTCAGCAGAAGGTTATCACACAGAATAGGATTAGATACAAGCTCAGAGACAGTATCACACAGGATTTGGATTAGATACAAACTCAGCAGATGATATCACAACAGATAGGATTAGATACACAGCTCAGCAGACATTCACACAGGATGGGGGGGTTAAAA
>JAODAL010050943.1:0-27034 GCA_025379985.1 Phyllomedusa bahiana | reverse complement strand
TTTCCACTGTTTCGATATATAGGCGAAAAAGGAACCCGGGATTATGTAGGAAGTTCCGATCCCTCAAAACCCAAACCCTAACTAGGAGAGAGTTAAATTTAAGGGCCCTAAAGCGGGGTCGTCTCACCAGCAGTCCAGAGTCCACTGGGCTTATAAGGGGAAGTTGTTACCAGCTGTTTGATGATGATGGCCCCTCAGTCCGGGTCCGAGTCCATCTCCAAACCTCTTCTGAGGACGGCGAACTATTGGTGCCGAAGGGTAGACAGGGGGGGACGGTGCTCTGGACCAAACGAGGCCTTGTCTTTTCCGACGTCGGGTTGAACAGTCCTGTTCTGAGCCTCCGTCTACTCTTGCAGATCTGGGATGTTCCTCAGGGGGATGAGCTCTTAGCAAGTCCTGAAGGCCTGTCTCTGCCTCTGTGGGGGAGGTAAAGATTCTGGGAGGGCCATTTGGAATTTGGACTTTCAAGGTAGCAGGGTAGATAAGCTGGAAACGAATATTCCTTTGAAAGAGCGCCGTGCAGAGCTTACTAAAGGTCCTCCTTCGTTGTGAGACATCCGCCGAGAAGTCCTCAAACAAAAGCACTTTGTGCTTTCCCCAGAGCAGCGGGGGGCCTAATTGCGGTATGCTCTCAGGACTTCAACTTTATCGTTGTAGTCTAGGAATTTCATTAAAAAACTGTGCGCTGCTCTGCCCTGGTGCGCTGGTCAGATTGCTGAGAGCGGGTAACCTCGGGCCTATCCTGTGTGCTCGTTCGATGCGACAGGGGTGTCTGATCCTAAAGCTCTCGGTAAGTACATCTTGGCAGATTTCTTGAAAGCGCCCCCTGTTAAAGACTTCAGGGAGCCCCACCATTCTCAAATTGCTCCTCCTGGAGCGATTCTCTAGATCTTCTATGCGCTCCTGCTGTGTTAACTGGGCCTGAGCGCAGATCTTTAGTTTTTCTTGTAAGGCACCATTGTCAGTCTCTAAGTCGTTCACCCTCATTTCCCTTTTTGCGATTTGTGAGGAGTGGGGCCTGCAGATCCTGTTGGAGCGTAGATAAAGAGGCCTGTACTGTGGACTCTAGGGCCGCTTGTAGGTCTGGCGCTATCAGTCTAGCCACTTCAGTAGCTAGTAGCTTGTAGTCTATGGCAGCTGCCAGATGTCCCCCTGCAGCAGCGGATGTGTTTGGGGGGCCAGAAATAGTGGGCATATCCACGTTATCCAGGGTCCCCACGTCCTTCTCACTCCTAACCTGGGTGCCTGCGTTCTCTGCAGCTGCAGGCTGCGAGTCGCGCTCTGCGCGCGGGTCCGGCGCCATCTTAGGAACCTCGTGGAGCTGGGCGCGGGAGTTGCGGGACCGAGGAGTGGTTCTGAAGAGGTACCTTTCCATCCGAAAGGATACCCGCTGTGGTCCGGAGTGTCGCTGCGGGCTTAGCGAGGCGGATGGGCGCCGCGGTCCGCGGCTAACGCAGGTCTGTGGCAGGTGGGAACGAGGAGCTCAGCAGCTCACATCCTCACTCGGCAGCGCCGGAACCGGAAGTCGACATGATGATCTTAAAGGAGTTGTCTCCCTTCAGAGTTTCAGAGAATGCATGAATGAAGTACTCACTTCCTGGTTCAGACTGACTCATTTACATACAGCTCTGTGCTTGTACAGCTCCATGCCATGCTGTGCTTTCAGATGCTAATTAGATCAGATTAGCTTCTCAAACTACTAACAGGACTTCTTATCTGATCCCCAAAACAAAAGCCCTAATTATAGTTTATTTTAAATAAACAAGCTTTTTACGGGCTGAGCAGCACAGGACACTGCCATGACCTGTGTGATGACATCACTCACTGTTATCTCATTGAACAAACAGCAGGGGGAAATTTGTTTACAGGTCAGTTACTGGGGGAACTGAAATAGCCAGGGAGGTGATTAATTCACTTGTATCTCCTTAGGGAAAACAGAGGAACAAAGCAATATATTTGGAAAATGTCTTTATTTTGTGTTCCCTACAATTTGAAAGCTATTCTTTGTAGCGAGACAACCCCTTTAAGTGCATCAATTGAAAATCCTGTATAAAAACCTATGCACCACATTAATTAAATGCATAGTATTTGCCAAAATAAAATGCATCAGTGCTAGTTACCCAAAAACTCCTGAAATGCATTTCGCACCACTGCTTTGTCTGGGGCTGTAACAGTGTTGGAAAATGTTGTGTGTGGGGGTAACTAGCTGTGGACACTGATGCACATATTTAATGTGTCTATTTCTATACATATGTTTGTATACAGGATTCTTAATGTATGTACTTGATTTACCTAATCCGTTATTTAATTGACTTACTGTGGGTTTATCACATTTGATTCTTTGTAGGTTATATACATGTACTGTATACAGCAGCCGCTTCCATTTTGTGGGTTTTTTCGGATGGGGAGGTCTGTGCAGGTGAATTATTTGTAGGGTTTAGGATGCCCCACCTGAGCTCTGAGACTTCACAAACCGCACATCTTTATTGAACCACTAAATGCTACAGCCACCGTAAAACACCTCTGGGTCCTATTATATGGTTCACAGATGCAATGACTCTTAGGCCGTGTTCACATGGCTTATTCAAGCCGTAATTGCGAGCCAGATTGCGCTCGCAATTCCGGCTTGAATAAGGGGCGGGGCGCGGCCCGCCGGCCCCATAGACTTGCATTATCCACGGCGGGTATTGCGCCTGGATAATGTGCAAGTGACTTTCTCCCCGCCCGGTGGATTCGCCAAGCGGGGAGGAGCGCCGGAATCCACTGTTCTCTATGAGAACAGTGGATTACCGTAATTACTGCGACGGATTGGCGCCGTACTGCAGCGCAAATCCGGCGCGGAGTACGGCTCCAATCCGCTGCGAAATAAGCCGTGTGAACGGCCCCTTAGGCTATGTCTACACTGCAGTGGACAAAAAAACCACCTGAAAACGAATGACTAAAAAGGTTCATGAAACTGAGTTTTCTGTCCACTGCCTGTCAAAAGCAGCTGAAAAAAAAACGTTCGTTTTTCGGCGCATTTTTTGTTTTTTGGAGCGTCTTTGCTCTGCTTTTTAATGTATGCACAAATTAAGCCATTGGATGTAAACTACACCCTTCAGGTGGAGTTAACATGTTAAGTAGTCACTTCCTTTAGATCACTGTAGCCAATTTTGAGCACATTGTCCTTTGCTGCTGCTGCTGCGTGCTACTGCTTTATTAAATTTTGCACCAGATTCTTGCACCAAAATCCACAAAAACCCGTATTATCTTTCCATATAGCAAGATAACTGTATTAGCGGCAAAATCTGTAAAGAAAAGGATTTTAGCGGCAAAATAAAAACAAAACGCTTTATTGTGCCAAATTCCATAAAAAAAATTTTGTGTCAGAAGTGAGATCACTTTATTAGCGCCAAAATTTGTAAAGACACGGATTTTAGCACCAAAATCTGTAAAAAAAACAAACAAACCGTAATCTGGCGATGAAATCCATAAAAAACTTATTTTTTTGCGTCAAAAGCGAGAACTTTATTAGCGGCAAAATCTGTAAAGATACGGATTTTAGCCCCAAAATCCATTAAAAAAAAACGGATTTTGGCGCCGAAATCCGTAAAAAACGGATTTTTTGGCGTCAGAAGCGAGAACTTTATTAGCGCCAAAATATGTTAAGAAAAGGATTTTAGCACCAAAATACGCAAAAAAAAGGATTCTGACGCCAAAATCCCAAAAAACCTTATTTTTAGCGAAAAAATATGAATTGCGCAAAAAATTAGCGACCAAAGCATGATCATTTTATTACAAAAGGTACAAAAAAGGACTCATAAGACCCTTGTATGCAGATTTGATCAGGTATAACCTTTATTAACACCCATTATAGGTGGGACTTGGGTCTCCTGGGAGGGTTTTCATTGAAAAATCGCAGCAGAAAACGCGCCAAAAGATGTCCGGCGCTTTCCATAGACTCCTGTAGTAAATTTTCTGCCCTGCTCTGGCGTTTTTTTTTTTAAGAACATGCTGCAAAATACGACCAGTAAAAAAAACGAGCAGATAAAAGCTCAGTGTAGACAGCAGGAGGGTTTTACAATAGAAGTCTATGGGAGATGATTACAGTCGTTTTCCAGCGTTTTTAGAAACCGAAAAAGGCTGAAAAAACGGACGTTTTTCGGTGCAGTGTGGACATAGCCTTATCTTGTACTGATTCTGTTACATTGTGCATTATACCCCAGAGCTGTATTCACTATTCTGCTGGAGGAGTCACTGTCTACATACAGGACTCATCTTGTACTGATCCTGAGTGATGTCCTGTATAATGCATATTGTGGATTTCTGCATGTAAAAAATTTGTCTCTACACCAAAAATCCAAAGGGTATGTTCACACGGCGTTTTAGGATACAATTTTGGATCCGTGTTGGATGCAGCAGGATCGCACCCTATACTTTATTATAGGGCTCCAGCCGCATCTTTCGGACCAAGAAATGGCACGTCCGTTCTTGCTGTGGATCCGAAAGACTCAATGTAAACGCGCATTGGCGATCACTCATGTGATGCGTGTTTTACATAGACGGACACAAAAAGCATATGTTCACATGGAGCAAACCCGCTGTGTGAAGATACCCTAGGGGTACGTCCGCACGACAAATGTCAAAATACTCTACGTCTACACAACAGTTTGACAATGCTGCCCAAAATCTGACAGCATTTTCACATTGCTGCACCGCTGTTTTTTTTTTTGTGTGCAAAAGCCGCCTGTCGGATGTTGGATTCCCGGCGGCCCGTTACATTATGGTTGTGGGAATCCAATGTTGGTCCGGCGGAATATAGAACATGTATTCTATTCCACCGGTCGGCTTTCAATTCAGGAAAACCTCAGTAAAAAATTTGTACTGTATAGACTACAGCAGGGATTTTCTATTGAAGGCTACAGAGCTCTGGCTATGGTCGGTTTTTCAGTGGATTCAAAATACTGAATCTGCTGAAAAATCGACCAAAATCCTGTGCTGTGTAGACCTGGCCTAAAACCGCATCATTAAACAAGTTTTTTGATGCGATGGTCAATGTGGATTTTAGGGTCCTTTTTTATTTTTGCCAGATTCACAGTTGGAAAACAGGTCCCGTTCATCTCTATTGGGTTTTTAACGTGAATCCAACATAGAAATGTTTGGGTTGTGCGTTTGGACCTGGAGTCCGGCGGATTACTGAACATGTTCTAAGTTTTTGTGAGAAAATGGCGGGTTTAAAATCCGATCTCCAGAAATTTGTAGACTACATCTTGGATTTTCAATTGAGATGTGGAGATTTGTTTCCAATCAGATTTTTATGGTTTTTAAAACCACAATCTGCATGTAGAGGTTGCGGGAAAAAAAATTGCCGTGTGAATGGGCCCCAAAGCCATAGCCTCGGCTTTCTGTTGCAGATTTTTGCAACGGTTTTAGATATGGATTAGTCATTGATGCTAATCTGTCCTGTCTGCTCAGCACAGCTTCTGCGTTTGTGATATCAAAAGCCCACAACCACTTTACACATTGGAAAAATCTGAACTGGCATGATCGGTCATAAGAACAAAGCATTAAAGGGAACCTGTCACATAGATTATGCCCCCCCTTGCTGAGGACCGCACAAGCTAGTTTCCAGTGCTGTGTCCCTTATTCTGTAAGATGCTGGAGTTTTAGGCTATGTTCATATGGCTGATTTGGGGACGGATTTCAGTCCGTATTGTGTGCCGTACTGCGCGCAAATACGTCTGGAATCTGTCCCAGCCGTTACGGTAATCCACAGCTCTCATAGAGAACGATGTACTCCGTCTTTTCTCCCCGCTCGCAAAATACGCCGAGCGGGGGAAAAGTGACAAGCACATTATCCCGGCGGGATACGTGCCGTGGATAATGGAAGTCTATGGGGCCGCCCCCTTACACACGCTGTAGTTGCGGGCAAAATCCAGCCCGCAATTACGTCGTCAATCAGCCGTGTGAACATAGCCTTAGTTGTATTTAATGCTCAAATCTGTAGTTTTCAGACAGAAAAGAGTCATGAAAAGTCAGTCTTTGTCATACCCCGCCCACCTGAGGCTAGCCCCGCCTACCTCAACTGGTAATCCTATCACTTTGAATAGGTAGAAACATGTGAATAACTGTCAGTGGGCGGGGCTAGCCTTTGGTGGGCGGGGCTAACACCTGCTCATGAATAAGATTTGAGGGGTAAATACTCTAAAACTACAGCATCTTACAGAATAAGGGACACAGCGCTGGAAACAGCAGGTCTGACACTGGCTTGTGTTGCCCTCAGCAAGGGGGGCATAAACTATGTGACAGGTTCCCTTTAACCCATTACTTTTAATAGGCAGAAACATGTGTATAACTGTCAGTGGGCGGGGCTAGCCTTTAGTGGGCGGGGCTAACCCCTGCTCATGAATAAGCTGGACTCTTTTCTGGCTGCAGACCGCCAGATTTGAGCATTAAATACTCTAAAACTGCAGCATCTTACAGAATAAGGGACACAGCGCTGTCCTTAGCAAGGGGGGAATCATCTATGTGGCAGGTTCCCTTTAAACCCCAGAGCTGCATTCCCTTTTGTGCTGATGGTAGTTGCTTTGTACAGACTGTATGACATTACTTATCCCTTACTATACAGTGCCTGCTATAAAGACCATGCTTCCCAGAATGCAAATCACTTGAAGCGTACGTTCACACACCAGGTTTTTCCTATAGTAAAAGTTTTGACGTGTAATCGTCAGCGGAGATCCTAGGCCATCCCTCCGATTCTTGCAGGGGATTTTATCTTTGCGGAGGTGGTTTTCGGATCTGGGCGCGGGTTAGCTCTATATAAGTAGGGCTAATCCGCATCACTCCTCCGGGAGCGAATTTGAGTAGGATCCGCTTTAAAGAATGGATGTCTGTTCATTTTTTTTTTTTTTTTTTCCTTTCCGCCCAACAAATTAGAAGCTGTGGTGTGAAAAGTCTGCACTGTAGTTTATAATGTGAGCCTGGCCGTTCACGTCAGTGGGAGTCTGTTTGCAGAAGGATTTTTAACGTTGAGTCAGAGGTGGAATCCGTGTTGCGTTCCACGTTAATATCCGTCATTTGAACTGACCCGAACAAGCTCTGTGCAGACACTCCGCAAACAGGAAAGGGAAGGACGGCGGATGTTCCTACATGACAACGAAGCACTGACAGTATTTGCTCCCTTGCTGAATCGTCTGCAGAAAATTGTCAACTTTTCTGGCGAAAATCTGCAGAAAGATTCACACAGATTTCATCTACAGTATGTGAGCCCAGAGCAATAGGAGATATAGAGGTGTCCTTCCTTAACCCTCCCCCCCTCTTGGGAATATCCCTAGGTAAGTGGCGCAGAATTGGCAGACTGTGAAAAAAAAAAATCCTGTACAATTTGTTTTTTTATTTGATTATCCTGTGCCATTTAATGGGGTTTTCCCAAAATTTCCCTACCACCTCTGACTGTGATTAAATCGAAAAGTAACCCATACTTGCCTCTCCCATCACCACCGTTCCAGAGCTCCAGTGTTCCCTCCTGGTCCCTCATTGATGATGACATGTTCATGGATTGCAGTGTGCTGCAGCAAGTCTCAGGCAGTGATGTGCCTGCATGTTCACCATGTGACCACTGAGGACAGTGATTGACTGCAGCATCATGTGATATCAGTGAGGGACCAGGAAGGAACGGTGGTGATGGGAGAGGTAAGTATGGGTTATTTTTCATTTTCGAGTAGAGGTAGGAAGGTTTTTAAAAAATCTTGGAAAACCCCTTTTAACTTGGGATGTCTCCAGCTAAGAGGAAATTTGAGCAGCGTTACATCTGTATGTATACGGGTACATTGGTAGACAGCGATCCTTTGTGAGTGTCGGACAACCTGTTTTAATCATTAAGATAATGTAGTATAATGTCTAATCTCAGGATGGCGGCTCCTTTCAGTCGCCCACCCTCCTTCTGCTTTTAATGATGATTTTGTCCTATTTACAGAGATCTTGGAAGGTGTCAAGCTCATCCATAAACCTGTGTCGTTACAACCGCGAGGACTGATCAACAAAGGAAACTGGTGCTATATCAATGCTGTATCCTTCATGGCCGATGGTTCTGGCAGCAGTCTCTGCTCGGCAGGACTGCTGGGATTTTTTGTGTTGGTGGCACTTACAAATGTGATGTAAATAAAGCTTTGAAGAGGTGTCTGGTTTACAAGGGCTTGTTCACAAGGCGTTTACACTCCGTGTTACAAGCGCTTTTAGGATCTGTCTTGGGGTCCGCTCTGTCGCTCCCCAAGACGGATCTAAGCAATTAGCAGTGAGATTATCACTGCTTGCTATGGTGAACACGGAGCGGCTTTCACATGAGAGATCGCCGCTGCGTGATTCAAAAGCGCCGCTCGGCTCCGTCTTGAAAAGAATTGACGTGCGATTCTTTTCAAGACGGAGCCGAGCTGCGCTGTAATTTCAGCGTGCATCTCGCCCGTATTAGAGCGCAAATGCACAGTGAAATGCACGATGAAATTACCCCGTGTGAACATAGACTTACTATTACATCTATGAGATAAAAAGCCTGAGCTCCAGATGTCAAATGTATTCGGCAGGTTTTCCATGTCCTGGACAAATGTTTTACTTACACAGTAATTAGAAATGATAGGATAAGGGTGCGTTCACACGGCAATGGACAAATACTGGTCGGCTTGTGCAAAACCACAAACTGTCTGAAAAACCAACCGCAAACCCGTGCCGTAGGGATGTGCCCTAAAGGTTCCCTAAAGTGATTGGGCCTACCACCCCCTTTTCAGAAAAAAATGATTTTGTACCTCCATGCATTCTGTTTTATGGAAGTTATGAGTACAGCCAAACATTGAGCTTGTGAGTACTTGGAATTTCAATAAAACGGAATGGGAAATTATGCGCAACCACGAGCGGCGTTGATGACCCCTTCAGGCGCCCGTTCGTGAGATATGTGGGGGTCTTGGAGGTGGGACCTCCACCTATCAGACTTTGATGGCTTAATGATGTTTCGTCATAGTCTTTACTGGGAACACCCCTTTAAACAAGCAGAGGGTTATGCTGTGGCTCTTATATTTTTTGGGATGTGCCTGTTTCCGTAACAGTCTGCAGGGTCAGTAACTACTAGGCTTGTGCTCTATTCAGTAAGCCAGTGCACCCATCCAGGGGCCACCTGTCACTCTTACCAAATGTGGTGCTTCATTCATGGCTCATGTAGTACTGGTTGGGCCTGCTTCCTGAACGGCATGCTAGCTCAGTAGCTATTGGGCCTGTTCTATGTTCAGGCGGTTGGCTTATCTGTACAGGATCATCACCCTCCCCAAACAGAACGGTACAATGTGACGTTTCATTCACAGCTCCTATAGTAGTGGATCTGCTGGCTGTTGAACAGGGAGCCCTGTCCGGTCTTAGTGGCCGATGCATCCAGCAAGGGTATGCTCACACGGCTTAACTGTGGGGCAGCCCGCCGGCCCATAGACTGTCACTACTCGCGGCGTGAAAGCGCCGTGTCGGTTATCTCCCCGCTCGTACAATACGATATGAGGCGTAATCCATAATTCTCTGAGAACTGTGGATTACTGTAATGATTGGGACGCATTTCGCTCGTATGAGAGCGCAGTACACTCTCAATACGTGGCGAAATGTGTCCAAAAATAAGCCGTGTAAACATACTCTAATACAGGCGCTGCCCACCCACCTCTTCTGACAGACGCAAGGGTGACCTGAATGGAACAACATCACTTCCTGCTCTCTAAACATTATTGGAAAGAAGTTAAAGGAGCCATCCGTTTAATAACAGTTTTAAGAAATATTCCTCAGTTTAATAAGCTGAAGGAGCCAAATCTCACAGATCAAACATGTATGAACATTTTTTTCAAAATTTTCTCACCTCGTTCTTCATGCTTCTACCACCCACAATTTTTAATGAACACCCCCCCCCGCCTCCCTCCCACCCTCCATTACACCCAAGACTACTACTGGTCCCCTCACCCAGGGTGTAATTGGCTGTTTGTAAGTAGAACCCTGACCGCCAAACATTATTCTATTACAATATCACACTTTATACATAGTGGCTCCTGTAATGTGTGTGCATTAACACAAGTCGATAGTGCCCAACCCCCCCCCCCCCCCCCCCCAAAAAAAAAAATTGTGTTATATATATTTATATATATATATATATATATTATATATAATATATATATAATATATATATATATATATATATATATATATAAATATATATATATATAATATATATAAATAATAACACTCACACACACACACACTCACTAAAACGATGGTATGGCTTGTCTAAATGAGTGAATGACGTTAAGTTAAATAAATAATCCAGAATTTGTTGATTTTTGTTCATCCCGCCTTCCAAATAAGGACGTAATTAAAGTGGTATTTTCCCCCGAAATGTTACTAATGAAAACAAATCCTTCCACCCCCCCAAAAAAAATACTGGCACAGCCCTGTTAGGCTGTGTCCACATAACAAATATTTCAAATCTGAATCCATGCGATCCATGAAACTGAAAGTAAACCATCCCCTTTAAGCTCAATAGAAAATACTTGTAGTAGTTCATACAACGCCAATTTTCGGCAGTTTTTCACCGTAAAAAAAACTTTAGAAGATATTTATTCTTTGGTTGGAAAATGCGTGGAAATTTACGATTTAATGTCAGTGGGTATAACGAAAAACTCTTGTATTTGGATTTTAATGCGGATCCGTGTCCAAAACCGCACAGAAATGAATGGGATTAATTTCTGACTAAACCATGACCCCCTCCCCTCCCCAATCCATATGCAATTCCATGTTAAACACTCTTTGAAAACCATGTTGTCCAAAGGGGTTTTCAACGGCAGAATCTGACAAGTAAGTTTTGCTCGTCATGTGGACGTACCCTTTACAGACAGCTAAAAACCTCTTGGCTTGCATTGTATGGCCACACAAAAATAGATTCTTTTTATATTTTACTACTTTTCCAGAATATGCATAAAAATACACAAATTTGGTTTGGTCAGTCATTGAATAACAAAGTAACAGTAATGTGTAATTCACGTTGCACCATGAAGATGCACTGTTAAGGACGTAAGAAAACGATGTTAGATTTGCTGTTGCTCCCCATTCCCACCTCCTCTTAGAAGTATAGTTAATACTTACATGTATCTGAAAGTATTGCCATAGGAAATTGCAAACCCTCATGTGGTTATATTGATGGAAAAATTGCAAAAAAAAAAATAGCTGGTGGGAGTGCAAAAAAAAAATCAGCAAAACTGAATGTATCAATGAGGGGTTAAGTGTGTATTGTCACTATTGCTTGATGTCATATTCCTTAACCTGTCCTGCAGACCCTACAAGCTTTGGTGGCCTGTCCGCCTATGTATCATCTAATGAAGTGCATTCCAATGTACACTAAACTTCAGAGACCGTGTACATCAACTCCAATGATCGACAGCTTGTAAGTAGACGGTGTGTGCTAAGTCGTGTACAGCTCTCCAATCTGATCGTCGTACAGTGTGCACTATCACTGAGAGAATAAGATGCTCACAAAACCCCTATTGAAACAATGCTCACTGTATATACAAAAAGGGTTAAACTATAACTTAATTACAAAACTACTAAAAAAAACCTCTAGCTTGACATAAAAACCAAATACGTGAATATAAACCTCTGAATACACAAATGTACAAAATATACCATTATAAGCAACGTCATCTTCTGGAGCTGTGTGGGAGCGTCAGGGTGGAGTTTGGTACTCATAGTATTGAATGCACTATTCAATGTAAAGGTATGTTCACACGGCGTATTGCGGTGCATACTGTATGCGCCGCAATACACTGGGTGTTTTAGAAGTACCAGCACGTACTTCTAAAGCGGGGATGGGAGGGGGCGCTGTTTACAGCCTTCAATACGCTTTAGGGAAGCCAGAGGTAATTCATAGCTTTGTATGTGAGCTACGAATTACCGTAGTAACAGGCCGTATTTCACAATGTATTGCAGTGTAATTACACCCTGAAATGCACTCTAAAAGACAACATGTACACATACCCGAATCGTTCATACCACAGTCTTGAAGTAGAAGCTGCTTATTTTCTGCTTTTCCACACAGACACCATGGGAGATATGTATGATCGGGCTTTTCACCCTTTTCTGGCATAAAAAGCGCCAACGTGAGCCGGCTACGATGTCTAATGCGCCTAACAAATGTGCTAGACGCATTGTTCGAAAGACTCGACACTTTTTAATGCGCCGAACATGAGGGGGTGTGCTGGGGGCGTCACACCACACATTTAATATTAGACACAGATATGCATGTCGTTTGGCAAAACTAGGCGCATTACTGATCGATCAGGCAGACCTATTTTAGTGTGGTCTGCCTGAGGAGCAGCTGGATTTGCTGTTAGGGGAAAAAAAGTCCAATATTTCTCAATTTACGGCAGTGCAATAATAAAAAGTAATTTCTGATAATTATCAAACTGTATAAAATTTTATTATTTAAATTTAATAAATGTTATCATAAAATTAATATAAAAATATATATAATATTCCAAAAATATAAAAATCTCCTATAAAATGTATTGAAAATTAATAGAATTTAAATTGTACTAATTTTACAAGAAATAACCCACTGATGATGATGATCAGATTTTTAGATTCTTGATTTTTACTACATTGAACTTGAAATGTATTTTTGCTGCTCTCACCCTTTTATTCTGCATACAGCAAGAGCCAGCGCACCACAGGTCTTGCTGCGACCTGTGGTCCACCAAGCAAGATCAATACAATAGTTTCAATTCACTGACATGTTACTCTAATGACTTTTCTTTTATTTCCAGCCTAGCTATAGCCTTTATACATGTTTGGAGCATTAGTAATGCGTCAAAATGCTGTAATACGCCAAACACGCACACACACCACACACACGCGCACGCACGCACACGCACGCACGCACGCACGCACGCACTCTCGCACGCACACACACACACACACACACACACACACACACACACACACACACACACACCTACCATTTATAATCGCACAAAAACCACTTTCATACATTCAGGTGCATTATACACTGAAACAAAGATGAGAAAATGCACTTCAATGCACCTAGTTCCATACATGTCTCCCCATGTGTTTAACCCACCACTTTCCAGTGTTCTTTAGAATTTTTACTTAGTTTTAGTTCCTCCCCGTTTTCAAAATAGCTGTTTGCTTTCAGTGAATGACATTGTTGGTCTTCCAAGAATTTTTATTTATTTTATTTTTTTAAAACCTCCCTACCACCTCCCACTTGGGCTTCTGGTGGACATCATATTTTATGTATATGTGACACATGCATTGTTTGCATTGATGTATTCTCAATGGGGTCATTACTTAGATTTTTGTATCATGATTTGTTCTGCTAATAGCCACAATCCTTTAATTTGTCATGGACTCCATCATATATTACATAGATTGTCGTTGATGTCCTATCCAGTGTTTACTCACACTCTTGTACCTCTGTATAATGTTTTACTATAATAGTTAATAAAATATTTTAACTTGCTCTTAATTTTTGTGTATTACAAAATTATCCTAAATTTGCCTCTCCCATCACCACCATTCCAGAGCTCCAGTTTCATTCCCTTTTCCCCAGCACCCTCACTGATGATGATACATTCATGGATCACATGGTGCTGCAGCCACATCACTGGACTTTGTGGTCATGTGCTGTACATGCTGGGGACAGTGATTGGTTGCAGCATCATGCACTCCATAAACATGATGTCATCAGTAAGGGACCAGCGGGGAACACTGGAGCTCTGGAACAATGGTGATGGGAGAGGTACACTGTTTCCCCGAAAATAAGCCAGTGTCTTATATTAATTTTTGCTCCTAAAAACGAGCTAAGACTTATTTTTAGGGGATGTCTTATTTTTCTATGAACAATAATTCACATTTATTGTTGAACAAAACATCAACATGTATTAATATATTGTTTGTGGTGAAATCACTACATCAGCATAAGCAGCCAAACTCTGAATTGCATAACGAAAAATGCACCATGTCTTATTTTCGGGGAAACAGGGTAAGTATGGGTTACGTTTTCATTTTAGCACAGTTGGAGGTGGTACGGAGTTCTAAAAAGTCCTGGAAAACCCCTTTTCATTTTTTTTTTCTTGTTTTCGGTAGCCACAGTTTATAATCTTGTCCTGACCGCAGTCTGCTCGCTCAGGCTTACAGATGTAGACAAGAATATTGCTTTTAACTGACAGCAGCAAGTGTTGAAAATGATGAGGAATTGAAAGAGTGTTTTTCCTTTATATAAGGATCAGTATGAAGGTTTTCTTTTTTCCTTTTCCTATTAAATGTGTTCAAAATGTAACAATACTTAATACAGTATACAGGCAATCCCTGACTTACATCTGTCCCCTAGTTACAAATGGAGACTTCTGGGGCATGCTGGCACTTGTAGTTCCATATTCCACAGCGCAGAGAAGCTGTAGAACAACACGTTTCAGCATGCCACAGACATTCTAGCATTCAGTCGATACGTTTACAGCGCTGAGATGATACCGATAGGACACAGAGTTTCTAAACCCGTTCGAAAGGGTAGCGAGACAGAGAAATGCGAGATTTGTTGTGCTGGATATCTGTTGTCATTAGAGGTACTGATAAAACGATTAGTGCTGGACATCATAGCTGGTTTGCATTATGTTGCCTTTAAAATTTTCCTTATGATATCTCCGTAACCTGTTCGCCTTATGTGGTGTGAAGTAGGGGAAGCAATTTGAAGGTGGGGCTGAAAGTCCCTTCAAGTAGTGCCCAAATTGTTTGATCTTCGGATGGCCCTCCTGAGTTTGTCGCTTACTGTCAATACCCACGTTTTTAAACACATCCGTTGACACCCTAAGGGGCCGCTCACACAGCATTTTACACTTTGTCTGTGGTATCCATCGGGGTACTATAAAAAAGGCACGCCAACGGATACCACAACATAGCCACCGCAGCGCCATATAGATCAATTAAGCAAACTTAGTCCTATGTAAGCTATGATTGCTCTATTTCCCTGAGAGACACAGAAGCGTAGTCTATCACCTTTTTTCGCGGTACCCTGATAGATACCACACACGTGTTGTAAGCCACATGTGAACGGCCCCTGAATAGTACAAAAACTGGTCAGGGAAGGCATAACCTCTCCTATCTCTGGGCTTCTGCAATTGTGAGTTTAGGATGTGAAGTTTTCTGCCTTCTGTCTTCTTTGTATTAAAGTCTTGTCTATTTCTTTTAGTGTTCGCTTGATGAATGAATTTACGAACATGCCAGTTGTTCCTAAGCCAAAGCAAGGTAAGTGCTGTCATAGGCTATCAGGGGTCAGTCAATAGTAGGATAGTGGTCTCGTTTCAGGACCATAAGGCAGGGCAGATTTCGATAAACCATTAGCATGACTTCTACAGGTTTAATAAACAGGCCGCAAGCTTCTCATAAATGTAACTTTGGCTTATTTTGTCGTGTAATACAGTAACACAAGTGCAGTAATATGTCGTCAACACTGACGTTCCTTTTTTTTTTTTTTGTGCAGCTGCTTCTGGGGACAAGGTTGTTCGTGACATTCGCCCCGGACCAGCGATTGAACCCACATACATGTACAGATTGCTAACCCTTTCCAAGTCAAGTTTGTCAGAGAAGGTAAAAGTGATGGAGAATATAAGAAAGTCTGGGACCTTATTTGGCGATAAAATTTCTTCCTTTTGTACTTTGCTTCCTTTTCTGTACTTTTATTGTATTTTTTACGCACATGTGTTGAAGCACCTACATTTTACACACCCAATAAAAATGAAATTGCCCCAATCCTCCTAGAGTTGCTGCTCAGCAGAGGAGGCGTACGCTCTCCTGGCTTCAGAAAGCGATTCCACAAGTGATTCGGACTATGAATTTTTTGTGTTAGTCTTGTCCAAAACCACCTCCTCCTCCTTCCCTGATAAGGATCCCTCTCGTAGATGCCCCTTTGTGTCAAGAGGTCACCTGAAATCCCAGAATTTGTGGCCACTCCTGGAGTCCTTGTCAACACTACAAGTCTTTTTGTCTGAGGATTTTTTAGATGTTGTGGTTACCCAGATAAATCTATATGCCCTGCAGTTTTTGACCCCAAACCCCGTGTCTTTATTCTGTAGGTGACCCCTGTGGATGCTACAGAGATGACATTTTGGGGGCCTTACATTGCATATGGGCACAGTGAAGAAGTCTGAGAGCAGGCAGTGTTAAAATACTGACGTTTTTTACAGTACTCCATTCTACCGTCCTGCAATGACCCGTATGCGCTTCCAGCAAATTCTGAAGTTTTTGCATTACACCGATAATGCATTGTGCCCGCCCTGAGATGACCCCACCTATGACCACTTGTTCAAAGCTCGGTCTCTAATAAACCATTTCAGCGCCAAATTTGCAGCGGTCTACACCCCAGGGAAATGTATTTTTATGGACGAGTACCTGCCTAGTAAGAAAGCACATTATGGGATCAAAATACAATCTGTGCAAGAGTACCTCTGGGTACACCCACAGCTTCAGAATTTATGAATGGAAGGACAGCCAAATAGTACCCTCAGAATGCACCCCTTCTCTAAAAATAAGTGGAAAGTTAGTGTGGTATTTGGTGCACCTACTGCTGGGTAAAGGTTATCACCTGTACACGGATAACTTTTATTCCAGAATTCCACTTTTAAAGTGTCTCATCTGCAGATGTACAGTAGCCTGCGGCACAGTGTGCCAAAATCAGAGGAGACTTCCTAAACCCTTTGTTGTGCAATTGTTCTAAAGGGGTGAAAGCAGGTCGCAATCCAGCGATGACTTGTTTCTGGTCACATATAAAGACAAGAGGGATGTCCTTATATTGACCACATGACATGGGACCGGTACTACCCCTTCCCCTGTACAAGGTACCAGTATAGGTGCCCACAAACCCAGCTGTATTCTGGGCTACAGCAGGTACATGGCAGGGGTAGACCTGTTAGATCAGGTGTTGAAGCTGTACAGTGCCACCCGTAAAACCAAAGTGTGGCATAAAAAGCTGGCTGTGCACATTACGCAGATGTCGCTGTACAACGCTTTTGTTCTTTTCCATTGTACAGGAAAAGCAGGGACGTTTATTACCTTCCAAAAGAAGGTAATAAAGACGCTCGTTTATGGGACCCAGGAAGAGGGCCCCAGCACGTCTGGTTCTGATGTCCCCCATATTGTACCCGGACAGCATTTCTCTAACAGAATCGCCTCCGTTGCTAAAAAGGGAAGGATGCCAAAAAAGTGCAGAGTCTGCTACAAAAAGGGAATTAGAAAGGACACAATGTACTATTGTGAAACGTGTCCTGATAAGCCTGGCTCTGCATAAAAGAATGCTTTAAACTGTACCACCCGTCCATGGATTACTAGTTTTAGCATTCTTTGACCCTTCTTGAATTTGCACTGTTCCCTGATGGACCAAACCTTACGTAGATTTCTTGTGTGGTAACATAGCGTGATCTGGAATAATGTCAGTTTGAATTTTTCCAAAATTTAATGCAAAGTAGCTGCAAGAAATTAATTTTATATTCCCAGAGAAAGAAGCAAAAGGACCTTATTCTAAAATATAACTTTTCCTTAAACCGTTAAAAAACATCTATACCGACACAGAATTGCTTACTGTAAAAAGATTATTGCACATACCAGGCATTATTCCTCATATTATATTCAAGGAAAAAATGAGATATACAAACAACTGGTATTACTCGCGGTTTGTTGATCTTCATCCTCCTCCTATTGATTAATCATGATTGAGGGGTGTCCCCAAACTCAGATAACAAAAACCTAGACTCGCCCTATACTGATACCTATCCAAGGGATAGAGTGTTTGCCCCAAAAGGGACGGCCCCATCCATCGATGGCTGTCCCTCAATATATACACTCACTCCAAATGAGGAATAAGCTAAACAACAATGAATACATGCAGCCAAACTTGCTGCATTGTTAGTCTATTAGGACGGGATAACGCTCTATTCCATGTCAGCCATTTTTGGATCCCCCGATGAACCCCTTTGACACCTTTAGGGGGAAAACGCGTCGGGACATAGAATTTTTCCCTTGACCTAAGGGAAAGTGAGATACGTTTGGCTGCATGTATTTATTGTTGCTTAGCTTATTCCTCATTTGGCACTAATAGAGTTCACAGTAATTCACGGTGGATACACCAATCTAGCATTAGTCATAAGATAACTTATGAATCAAATTAATAAATGGTATGTTTAACTATCGGACTGTATACAGACAAAGCAACAATAGAAGTAGTTGTCCCAAGGAAGAGATACTCTAGAGATATGTCAGTGAATAGTTAGATATAAGCCATATTACCTGAAGGATACACGGCACCACTACCAGTGAGATGCTAGTCCCGACACACGTTTCGCGTGGGCTTCCAACTGGGTACCATGAAAACAGTGCCTAATCTCATTTCATAATATATAATAATATATAAATTATATATATATATATATATATATATATAAACAGGCTAATGCCTCCACCTGTGTGCGCCTCTTATAATTGATGGAAGGAACACCTACATTAGCACAGGAGTAATTACCATAAGTGCACTGTGTATTTGTCAAGGGGTATAGTTCCCAAAATAGGGTAAATTTGGGGGGGATTTCCCATTTACTGGAACTTGGGGGCTCTGCTAATGCAAGATAAAGGTCGCCAACCATTCCAGCTTATTTTGCACTCCCAAAGCCAAGTAGCGCTCCTTCCCTTCTGAGACTCACCACACGTCCCAAATGTACTTTGACCACATATGGGGTATTGCCTCACGCAGAAGAAACTGAGCAAAAGGTTTTGGTTTGCTTTTTCTCCTGCTTCCCTTGTGAAAATGAACAATTTGGGAATAATTGTGCAATTAAAAAAAAAAAAAAAAACTTGTAATTTTTAATTTTCACAACCTGATTTCAAAAGTAAAAGTATAAAACAAACATTATACCCCTAGATGAATGCGTTGTGGAGTGTAGTTTCCAAAATTGGGTCACTTTTGGGGATTTCCCCTGTTCTGGTACTTGATGAGGGGCTCTGCTAATGCAATATAGGGGTCTCTAACCATTCCAGATTATTTAATACTATCCAAAGCCAAATAGTGCTCCTTCCCTTCGAAGACTTGCCACGCGACCACATGTGGGGTATTGACTCAGAAGAAATTGGGCAACAGGTTTTGGGGTGCTTTTTCTTCTGCTTTCTTTGTGAAAATGAAGGATTTGGAAATAATTGTGCAATGTTTTTGGAAAAAATAAGTTTTCATTTTCACATGTGGCGAGTCTCAGAAGGAAAGGAACTCTATTTGACTTTGGGACTACAAAATAAGCTGGAATGGTTGAAGGCCCTCATGTTGCATTTGCAAAGCCCCCCAAGTTCCAGAAAAGGGGAAATCTCCCACAAGTGACCCCATTTAGAAAACTACACCCCTCAACGAATTCCAGAAGTTTCTGTGAAAAGCCTGTGGTTTCAAAATGCACACTATACCCCTAGATGAATTCTTTGAAAGCTGTAGCTTCCAAAATGGGTTCACTTTTGGGGGATTTCCTCCAGGGCTGTGGAGTCAGCAAGCCAAAGCCCCGACTCAGACGCCTCAGTTTCCCAAACCTCTGACTCCGACTCCAACCTCCAACTCCTGACTCCCTCATACATGGTTTAAGTGATAACTTTACTGTAGTAAAATGGTCCCATCAGGCTGTTTATCACCTTCTGATACAATAATCAAGCTATTTAGGTAGAAAAGACACTGACAAGCAAAAGGGAAACAATGTTTTGATCTTTTGAACACTTCTGGGTGGAGTTAAAGAAAAAGCTGTATTTGTATCCAAGTCCTGTCTGCACCAACATTGGGAATGTGTAGAAGAGACCTGGGGTCAGATTTTGGTCAAGATATGCCTGAATCTGATCCAGAGCCCAGAAGGATTCAGGCAGTATTGAAAACCAAAGGTGGATTTCCATAATGCTAACAAAATAATACAAATTAACATTTTGATTTTTAGGAGCAAAACAGTAACAATGCAGTTACAGGAAAGAATCTGCAGAACTAAGCAGATGCTAAATACTTGCAAGTCAAATTTATGTATAAGATCGGTAAGATGAATGTATATATAATTACAATAGCCTCATGTACAAAGCTGTAGTGGATGGAGAGATATGGAGCCTGAAAGTCACAAGTTAAAAACATTGTTACCTTTTTGCGTGTCAGTGTAAAATATATTTATTGGATATGACTTTAGAACACACAAAATTGTAAATATGCAAAACACTGCAGGAATATTTGTGGAGTCTCTGAATTTGTTCTGAGAAATAATATTGCCTCCATCAGATCCTGCATACATGACCTCACATCTGATCTCATTATTTCCAGGCTAGAGAACGGCCTCTCTACATTAACTTGGGTTGTGGGCAAAGTGGTGACCACAGGGGGAACATCTCTAACAATGTCAGGGTATAAAGGAATTGCCTCAGCCACAGTCAGTTTTTGATGAATGGTTGGACTCTTCTACTTCTTTGAAAGCAGGTGAAAAATGTTGCTGAAATCTGTTTGCCCTGGGAGCAGAATCTTTTCCCCTGGGGCAGCGCTTTGCCTGCTCCATGTCATCAATTACACTCCTCATGTGATAAGGCTGAAGATATGGGAGCAGCAGCACTGGCCGGACCCAATTCCTCTTGCTCTTTGCACTGCATCGAACTAACTGGACCAACTTATTATATATTTTGGGAGTCGGTCCATTTTATGATGACTCCGACTCCTGCAAAATAGGCTCCGACTTCACAGCCCTGGTTTCCTCTGTTCTGTTATTTGGGTCGCTCTGCTAATGTAACATGAGGCCCTTCAACCATTCCAGCTTATTCTGCACTCCCCAGCCTAATGGTGCTTCTTCCATTCTGAGACTTACTACGCGTCTCAAATGTTCTTTATGACCACATATGGGGCATTGCCACAGTCGGGAAGAAATTGGGCAACAGGTTTTGGGGTGCTTCCTCCTGGTTTCCTTGTGACCATGAACAATTTGGGGCTAAAAATTACATTTATTGGAAAAAAGGGATCCCCCCCCCCCCCCTCCCATTTTCTAATTATAACATTTTCTGTGACACAGCTGTGGGGTCAATATACTCACTACACCCCTTGGTGAATTCATTGAGGGGTTTAGTTTTTATAATGGGTTCTTTTCAGTGGTGTGGCTTTTTGTTTTTAGCACATTTAGGTGTCAGCAAACCCAATATGGTGCCTACAAAATCTCATAATAAAATGGTAGCTCCAAAACCTAATAGGTGCTCTTCAATTCCGAGGCTTGTGGTTGAGTGAAATAACATACTAGGGCTACATGTGGTATATTTCTAAAAACAGCAGATTTAGGGAAACTTAAATTGAGTTGTATTTTTCTGTTACTAAATTCCATGAAATAATGGACTAAAATTGAGAATTGGCAAAACAAAATAATTTGAGAGATTTTACCACCACTTTAATTCCTGTGAAACACCTAAAGAGTTAACAGACTTTCTAAGTGCTGTTTTCAGTACTTTAAATGGTGTAGTTTGTTAAATGGAGTAATTTATGGGGGTGTTTAACATACAGGCCCTTTAGTTCCACATGTGAACTGAAGTTGTCCCTAAAATCTGTTTCTATTACACTTGTCTTCTAACGCCCTACAAAATGTTATACGTTACACAAAATTGTCAACATACAGTACACATGGTAGATGTTAGTTATAAGCTATTGTGTGGTATAACTATGTCTTACACGCAGAATTTTTTGAACTTTGAAAACGGCAAATGTTTTCAAATTTTCACGGCACTTTGATATTTTTCACATATAAACAAGGATTGTATGGACAAAAATTTCTTACTAACTTAACGCACAATGTCATGAGAAAACAATTTCTGAATCATTTGGATGGGTAAAAGCATTAAAAAGTTATTCTCGCATAAAGTGGCACATATCAGATTTTAAAACAGGGTCACTGTAAGGAATGTCAAAACTGGCTGCCTGGTTTTTGGGCAAAACATGAACATGTGAATGTGAAGGGGGACGGCTTGAAACCGCAAATCGTGGACTAAAGACGTCCCCCAATGTGCCCAAAAAAATTATAAAATACCGGTTGGAAAATCTGACTGGTATTTTGTCAGTGCCGTGTGAACTAAGGGTTCTCGACAGTGGATTTTAATGTACATTATGAAGTCAGGGAGGATATGGAGTGGCATCAGGTTTTCCATGTTAATAGATGTGGTACACTCTGTAAGAGCAGGTGACAGAAAAAGTGTTAGTGATTTTATTAGTGATCACATTCCCTAGTGAAAGTAAAAAAAAAAAAAAATTGGGTAATTTTTTTTTTTTTTTTTTAATGAAACACAAATATGTCATTTATTATTTTTTTCTTTCCAACCCACCTAATTTTAAAAAGTTTTTCAATAAAGCATGTGGTAGGCCTGGTTCACACGGCTTATTGCCGGCGTAATTGCGGGGACGGATTTCGCCCCGCAATTACGCCGGCAGCCGTGCAGCGGGACGGGGGGCCAGCAGCTCGCTGGCCCCATAGACTATCATTATCTACGGCGCGTACGCGCCGTAAATAATGTGCATGTCACTTTCTCCCCGCCGGCGGATTCGCTGAGCGGGGAGGAGAGACGGAATCCATAGTTCTCTATGAGAACTGTGGATTAGCGTAATGACTGAGACGGATTGGAGCCGTACTGTAGCGCAAATACGGCGCGCAGTACGGCTCCAATCCGCGCCCAAATCAGCCGTGTGAACGAGGCCGTAAGGTAAATGTTTGCATTTAGGGGATGTTTACACAGTAGTATGTTCAGTAACAGCGTCCGTGCCAAAAACAAGTTGTTTCCCCTTTGCAAATTCTGCACTTGAAAGCACGGAAACGATGCGGAATGCCCAAGGCCGGTTTCTGCCTCTTATACTTCAGTATTTGTCGGCTCATAGACACCTCAAAGAATTGAGTCAAATCGGCGTTGTTTAAATGGGTTTTGCCACCATGTAATGTTGTCGTGGGATCCTCCAAAATTTAATCACTTTTCTAAATATGTGATTACAAAAATTGCAGCCTGAGAGCTACAGGCTGCCTTACCTGCCCTTAGATACTTCAAAGCTTCTATTAGATACTATGACAAGATACTTCTATGACAAGAGCTGCTGGTGGGGCTTGTGCAGAGAAAGCTTCTCATCTGATGAGACTGCGCTGCAGAAGCTTTCAAGGCACTGGGTAGAAATATGTTGTTTTTTGCATACAGAATCCACAAGTTGTAGTTTAATTATTTGAGTGAGCATTAAACACGATCCCTTATGCAGCTCTGTGCTCTGGCTGCGTCTCTCTCTCTCAGCTCCGTGGCTTGTTTACATTTGCTTCTTAGCAGATAAGGCACGTCCTGGCAAAACCCCTTTAAACAGGTGCTTTTAACACTTGTTTTAGGGGCATATTGGACGCGCATTATGCCCCCAAAATAAGCATCTAAAAACGCTGTGTGAACATACCCTGAGAGATGCAACTCTCATGTGGACATAAAAATAAGTTATCGCTCCTAGAACGATGTCAAGAATCACTGCATTTGGAAACGGGATACGACTGTTAACTCTGTAAGATGAATTTATGCATGGCCAATGTGCTATATGCCACACTTGTATGCATGGTTTTATCATAAATGTGAATGAGATTTAAAAAAAAAAAAAAAATCTACATGTAGGAGCAAAAATCTAAGCAGAAATAATTACATACAGTAGATTTCTAATCCACAACATGTCTGTCCTGTAGGACATAGGGTAAAATCCTCAAGGAAAACATGCAGATTTGTTGTTGGATTTGCTGCCATGTGTTAATTTATCCGTAAGGTGTGATTTTATTTAATTTTTTTTCCCTCAGGAGCTGTAAATATGTGGGTGTAGTAGAAGGTTTTTTATCAGGAACAGTAAGGGTATGTTCACACAGCATCTTTACTACGTATGAACATCCGCTTTTCAGATGCGTCTCTGGGTCCATCTGAATGGACCCAGAGACGCATCTAACAACTAGCAGTGAGTTTATCACTGCCGGCAATGACAGACAGGCAGCGGCGTTCACATGAGAGATCGCGCCTGTTGGGTCCGTCTTTCGGATGCGATCAGAGAAATGACATGCAATTCTTTGATCGTATCTGCAAGATGGACCCGACAGGCGCGATCTCTCATGTGAACGCCGCTGCGTGTTCTGTCATTGCCGGCAGTGATAAAGTCACTGCTAGTTGTTAGATGCGTCTCTGGGTCCTTTCTGAGGGACCCAGAGACGCATCTGAAAAGCGTATGTTCATACGGAGGCAAGACGCCGTGTGAACATACCCTAAAGTGGTTTTTGGGCCCTCTGTTGTATGTAGTACACTATATGTAAAGTAAATGCAGATGCAAGACTATATACTTCTACAAATTGTGTATCCACAGGGACGGCAGGAGGACGCAGAAGAATACTTGGGTTATGTTCTGAATGGATTACATGAAGAAATGTTATCTCTGAAGAAGCTCCTGTACCCACAGAATGACAGTATGATCATGTTCTTCTGGTATTGAGTGCAGGTTTAGCCTTATCTGGGCAGTGATGTTACCGTAGCCTTGGCATTATATTTCAACCATTTCCTGTAATTCCTTATTACAGAAATGTGCTGCGTCTTATCTGCAGTATGTTCTGGAGCCACTCACCCACTTCCGAGAAGTATAGAGTCTAAAGAGCAGAGGGCATAATTGGCTAGAAATGGAAAGTGTAGCAGACCATCAGCGATGAGCAGTATACACAGTAGTCACATTATTATGACCATTTGTGATATAAGCAGCTTGAAGGAAATTTTGTTGCGAGCTGGCTTGGATCTTCAAGCAAGACAATGAGACATGTCACACAGCTAGAAATGTCAGGCATTTGGTTTGAAGACCATGACCAAGACGTCCAAGTATACTACCCTGACCTCCCTCAACTCTCCAGACTTGAACCCAGTTAAGCATGTGTAGGACCACCTTAATCATGTTCATCTATGGATCCTCCTCCATGCACCCTCCAGCAGCTGTAGGATGCACTGCAGTCAGCATGGGTCCAGGTACCTGTGACAATCTACCAGGCCCTTACAGATTCACACTCACTAGCTGCTGTCCATGCTACAGATGGCTGTTACTCTGGATATTAGCTGATGGTCATAATAATGTGGTTTGACTGTGTATTTAAACAGGTTTTCAGCTACTGAGAAACATTGGGGAACTTTTACATAGCTGAGCGCAGATGACCCTATAAAACGCAGTTTCCTTATGAAGCACGTGGTGAGGGGATGGCTAAACAGCTGGAAAGAAAAATTTATTTTTTCCTGAATAGCTGTATTTTAGATTTTTTTAAAATATATATACACCATACTTTTTTTTTTTTTTGTTTTGTTTTTTACATTTTGAGCTTTATAACACAATCCATTATAAAACCTAGGATGGGGCAGATGCGATGTTCTATAGCCTGACAGCTCTATTTCTGTCCAGTGTTTCTTGCCCTGTCATTGTGGGATTCTGGTATAGTGGTGGTTGATGTTGTTTCCCTAGTTCCGGCTCTTTTTAGTGCTACGTTGTAATGGTGACTGACCAGGAAGCCACCAGCCTATTCCACAAGCCAGCATACTTCCTGAGCAAACTCTCCCACGCTGGGTAATTTAAGAAAACGAGGATTAAATAGATATTGGTACCTACACTGAACCCACAGTCTGACCTATTTCTCTTCCCTCAGATCTGGGTCACATTGAGCTGGGTCACTTTATTTTTTTTTCTTTAGTTTAAAGGTTTTTAATATACAATGACTATGGTTGAGAAGCAGCCTGCATTAAATGACATAAATACATCTTAAACGCATAACTTGTAGCTCTCCTGCTATCTAGGGTCAATACTCGTAGATGTAAGGACTTGCTGGGAGTTGGGCTTTGAACAGCTGGAGGGCCAGAAGTCACACACCAGTGTTCTTATGTGTCATCTAATAGTATTAATTTTCTGTCTCCTGATAAAGAAATCTCAAATGGACCCGAAACTCAGCCAACCAATGACGAAGATGACACAAACCAACATGGAGACCAAGGGGAAGGCAGCGATGAGGAGTGGGAGCAGGTGGGACCCAGGAACAAGTCGTCAGTCACTCGGCAGGCAGACTTTGTAAAGACCCCAATTACAGATATCTTTGGAGGACACATGAGGTAGGTGTCTTTGTATTATTGCGGTTTAGTTTCCTATTTTGCAGAACCTAAAATGCGAGCTTCATAAAAGTTAACAAATAAAAGGTTGGTTCTGAGCCTTGTGCTCAGCTCATTAGCTCTCTATTCAAACTGGTAAATCAATAATGATGTCACTGGAAATGCAGCCTATCCATTTATGGAAGCACAACAGTAACATCCCTGAGAATGCCGCCTTTATTTTCAATAGAGACTAGCGGTGACCTCAATCAGAATGCAGTCTATTCATTCATTAGAGAGCAGCGGTGACATCACTGAGAATGCAGCCTATCCATTCACTAGAGAGCAGCAGTGACATCACACATAATGCAGCCTATCCATTCACTAGAGAGCAGCAGTGACATCACAAATAATGCAGCCTATCCATTCACTAGAGAGCAGCAGTGACATCACAAATAATGCAACCTATCCATTCACTAGAGAGCAGCTGTGACATCACTGAGAATGCAGCCTATCCATTCACTAGAGAGCAGCGGTGACATCACTGAGAATGCAGCCTATCCATTCACTAGAGAGCAGCGGTGACATCACTGAGAATGCAGCCTATCCATTCACTAGAGAGCAGCGGTGACATCACAAATAATGCAGCCTATCCATTCACTAGAGAGCAGCAGTGACATCACTGAGAATGCAGCCTATCCCTTCACTAGAGAGCAGCAGTGACCTCACTGAGAATGCAGCCTATCCATTCACTAGAGAGCAGCAGCAACATCACTGAGAATGCAGCCTATCCTCAGGGCTGTGGAGTCGGAGTCGTGGAGTCGGAGTCGGTGGCTATTTTGCAGGAGTCGAGTCGTCA